>MU127436.1:517174-588427 GCA_014904945.1 Gyrodon lividus
CCTCCTTTCCAATCCGCTAAGTCCTTAAGTTGACCTTAGGACCAACCTCCGACCCTCCGCTCTTAAATTAAGGAACCGAACTCGTACAGGGGCGCAGCACATAAGCTGAAGCCACAGTTCCTTACCCCTCTGACACCTCTCAGGAATCCCCGCAAACCCCGCCCCCTCCGCAACTCCGGAACATCCGGGAATTCCGGGAAAGAACCGGACTTGACAGACTTGCGTTCCCAATATCTCCTTTCAATAGTCTGGTTCTCCTAGGGAGCATGGTTTTCCAATGCGGGAAAGCTCGTCTTTGATGCAATCTGGAAGTCCATTGTAGAAGTGATGTCGGAGGGCTCCCTCACCATAACCCCAGACCTGGGAGGCTAGGCAATTGAATTCTACCATGTATTTGTTGATATGCTGGGAGTCTTTCATGGATAGGTGGTCGAGTTGGTGTTCCGCATCACCGACAGGGTCATGGGGGCTGAAGTTGGTCTGGAGCTTGAGGACAAATTCCCAATAATTGTCCGTCCAGTCCAGACAAAAGTCTGGATCGTCCATCTGAAGGAGGTCAGGTTCGAACCACTTGAGGGCCATATGTCACATCCCGAAACTCCCCTAACCCATCTGGCCCAATTCCGAACCCCTATGATCAAATCCCGAATCCCAGGCCTTGGACTTTACCTTAGACGATTTCTCTTTCATTGGACATGTCCTGGACTTTCGTATTCCTATCTCAGTTATCTCTTGACATATGTCACTTTCCTTTGACACTTCTTAACATTTACAATTCCTATTGATAATTCCCTTCCCCCTTGCTTTGCAATTATTGTGCCATTGCCTTCAGTCATTATTCTACCATTCTGATGCCATTCTGATTCATTCCTTCCTTTCTTCCGGAAACCCGAAACTCTGATTCGTCTGACATACTTTAACACCTTTATATCTTCCGGACTCTTCAGTATATAAACCCACGTGTACTCTCTGATATTTCCTTAGTTTGAATATCAACTAAATCCCGTTCTTTCCTGATCCCCTTCACTCTGAACCTCCTCAGTCCTTAAGTTGATCTTGGGATCGATTTCCAACCCTCTGCTCCGAAATCAAGGAACAGAACTTGTACAGGGGCGCAGCACATAAGCTGAAGCCAAAGTTCCTTACCACTCCGACCCCCCTCAGGAATTCCCGCCAACCCCGCTTCTTCCACACTCCAGACAATCCGGGAATTCGGGGAACAAACCCGGACTTAACACACATAAGCTGAAGCCAAAGTTCCTTACCACTCCGACCCCCCTCAGGAATTCCCGCCAAACCCCGCTTTCTCCGCATTCCAGACTATCCAGGAATTCTGGGAACGAACCTGGACTTAACATTGTCAAGGCAAAGTACTTCCATTCCACTCGCCCTTCCAAGAAAATCTTGGAAAAGAACCTTGGCCCCTATCCCATCATCGCTCAAGCCAGGCCCCTGTCCTTCACCCTCCAACTTCTGGACTCCATGCACGCTGTCCACCCCGTCTTCCATGTCTCTCAATTGGAACCTGCAACTCCAAACACCATCCTGAATCGGGTCCAACCCCAGTCAAAGTCAACGGAGAACCTGAATACAAAATCTCCGAAATCCTAGACTCCAAAATTGACTGGCGACGCAGGAATTGTGAACTCCTGTACCTGGTAAAGTGGGTGGGCTACAAAGGGACTGATGAAGAAACTTCCTGGATCCTCGTGACCGAGCTTGCTCATGCATGGGAACTCATCTCGGACTTTCACTCCGCATATCCCAGAAAGTCCGGACCCCTTAATTTACTCAGATGAGAGCGGAAACATATTTTTTCGATTCATCAAAAGGAATTATGCTAATTATACATGAGGAGACTGAAGGAGTACACTATGCTACTTCCCCATCCCCATCCTCCTCACCCCCCTCCTCACCCTCATCCTCCTCCTCATCCCCATCCTCCCCATCTGTTACCTAACCTCCCTCACCTTTCCCTTCCACTCCGACGCCCCCCAGCCTCCTCTGGACTCCCCAAACTGGGACCCCTGAGCCACCAGGAAGGCCGCCAGGCCATCTGAAAGCACCTGTCAGACCCCCGACAGCCCCCTGATGGGCCTCATTGGCCCGCCTCTGCGCCTTGTACGACTCCATCAGGGCCCCGAGCGTGTCCTGACGCTCTTCATCCTCCTTGCCCTCCCCTTCGCTCTCCTCCCAGGCCTCCGGACTCTTCTGTCTCTGCCATTTCCGGTCCTTCCCCCCGCGTGGCAACGCCACTTCCATGGCTGCCCTCTTCCCTGCCACTCCGGCCTCCTGGCACAATGAGTGCACCTGTGTGCACCTCGCGCACGTCCACAATCGTCTGGTCTTTGGGCCCGGACACGGGACCCCGCCCTCATGCAGGCCGCACAGGGAGCCAACCCCCAGGCCTCCCCGCACTTCCTTGGGACAGCCCCGCCTTGGGCCCCTTCAAGGAGCTGCTCGCCCTGTGCCTCTGTGACTCTTGCGACCCCTGCCGCAATCTCTCGGCCACCACCCTTGTGACCTCTGCCTCTGCCTTCCTCCTCCTCTCATCCTCCTCTGCTTTTCTCTGTGCCTCCTCCTCAAGTTTCCACCTCACCTCCTTGCACTTCTCTGCCTCCCGCCAGGCCTTCTTCTCCCTGGCCTCCTGGATTCTCCGGGCAGACTCCCATGTGTGTTCTTCCTCCTCTTGCTGAAGACGGGTGATTTCGTCGTCGGATTGCAAGTGAGTGGACATGATGGGTGATGGAACTATACAACAGGCAGTCAACGGTCATAAGGTACCTCAGATTGATCCCTGATTTTCAAACTCCGCCATACTTCTATTTCCTATCATGGACTCCTATCCAGGCACTCAAGGGTTCGTGCCTAAGAGGGGGGATACTGTCACATCCCGAAACTTCCCTAACCCATCCAGCTCAATTCCGGCCCCCTATGATCAAATCCTGAATCCCGAGCCTCGGACTTTACCTTAGAAGACTTCTCTTTCATCAGACATTCCGAACCCCATATTTCCCATCCCAGACTTCTGCATTCCCATGCCAGACTTTCGCATTCCCGTGCCGGACTTTCGTATTCCTATCTCAGCTATCTCTTGACATATGTGTCTTTCCTTTGACACTTCTTGACATCTACAGTTCCTATTGATAATTCCCTTTCCCCTTGCCTCGCAATTATTGCGCCATTGCCCTCAGTCACTATTCCACCATTCTGACACCATTCCGATTCATCTGACATACTTTAACATCTTTATATCTTCCAGACTCTTCAGTATATAAGTCTGCTTGTACTCTCTGATATTTCCTTAGTTCAAATATCAACTAAATCCTGTTCTCTCCTGCTCTGCTTCACTCTGAAACCCCTTCAGTCCTTAAGTTGACCTTAGGATTGTCTTCTGACCCTCTGCCCTGAAATTAAGGAACAGAACTTGTACAGGGGCACAGCACATAAGCTGAAGCCAAAGTTCCTTGCCCCTCCGACCCCCCTCAGGGATTCCCAACCGACCCCGCCATTCCGCGTGCTCCAGACTTATCCAGGAATTCCAGGATTGAACCCAGACTTGACATCAGCATTCCAAAGAGTATATTGCAAGAACAAATGAGAGTCTTACCTTGCTAGGAAATTTCAATGGTTCTGGCATGTCATAGAAATCACCTTGGTCATATGTTTGGAAGTCATGGCCAGTGGATGGGGTATTTCTTGGGGACCTCTTCCTTGGCTTTTTCTTGTTTGGAGTAACTTTCACCAATTTAGTCTTTGGACCTTGGGTGGTTTGGATGGTCTTCCACCAAACCTCCACTACAGGACTATAAGCATCTACAGAAACATACTTTGCCTTTGGCATGGCTAGACAACAGGAGGACAGGATCTCAACACAATTCTCTGACTAGACAGCACACCTTCCAGTAGCCAACTGATCACCTTGTCATTCCTCTAACTCATGTGTCATTCGAGGTGCATGTCAGATATCAAAGTTTGATGGCATCCATGTTACATAAATTACTATATAAGGCATGTTGAAACCCACACAAGGGTAGTGATCAGGGCGAACACCACCTAAATTGCCAAATGGGGAGGGAAGGTGTGTGTAATAAGATGAATCAAGGGGCATTACAGCATGAAGGAAGATTGATCAGAAAATTACAAAGGTCAGCAATGTTGGTAATCATATTTACAGCATCTGATGTTGATGAAGCAATCCAGGATTTGGGTAGGGACTGACAACACACTACCAACTCTCAAAACACACCCTTTGAACAACATATCAATATTGCTGGACATCATGCCTTGTGAACCATCTAGTAGAGCTAGCAGTGTATCTATTGGGACCAAGGCTTCCAAGAAGCTGTCAGAGGAGGAAATAGATATCCTCAAATCTCATTTGGAAGCATGGAAGAACAAGAGGAACCGGCCTGGAGTGTATAGGGCAGTGCTTAAGGAAGTGAAGAAGTTGGATATGGTGGAAAGGATGAACATAGAGGAATTGGATGGCCAGAAGAAGGTGAGGCCTATATGTCATGTGATTTTCAGCTGATGTTTTTGTTTTGGAAAAGATGTACAAGAACTGGCTTTACAACCATGGCTGAAAAAGAACTACCAAACACCTGGTAGTATGGAAAGTGTTTCACTGCTAGGGATGTTTTAAAGGTACAGAAGAGGATGGAAATTCAGAAGACAATAGAGGAAGACAATGGGTTGAAACCTGGGGACAGAGAGATGATAGCTTGGTATCAATGGGCTGTGAACAAGGTGATGGAAAGTCTCACTGAAGAGGAGTTAAAAGAGGCCAAAGCTAAAGCTGAAGCCTGTTAAGTCTGGGTTCGTTCCTGGAATTCCCGGATTGTCCGGAGTGCGGAGAAAGCGGGGTTTGGCGGGAATTCCTGAGGGGGTCGGGGTGGTAAGGAACTTTGGCTTCAGCTTATGTGCTGTGCCCCTGTATGAGTTCTGTTCCTCAATTTCAGGGCAGAGGGTCAGAAGACAATCCTAAGGTCAACTTAAGGACTGAAGGGGTTTCAGAGTGAAGCAGAACAGGAGAGAACGGGATTTAGTTGATATTTGAACTAAGGAAATATCAGAGAGTACAAGCGGACTTATATACTGAAGAGTCTGGAAGATATAAAGATGTTAAAGTATGTCAGATGAATCGGAGGTTCTGGTTTCCGGAAGAAAGTAAGGAATGAATCGGAATGGCGTCAGAATGGTGGAATAGTGACTGAGGGCAATGGTGCAATAATTGCGAGGCAAGGGGAAAGGGAATTATCAATAGGAACTGTAGATGACAAGAAGTGTCAAAGGAAAGTGACATATGTCAAGAGATAACCGAGATAGGAATACGAAAGTTCGGGACGGGAATACAGAAAGTCCGGGATGGGAAGTACAGGGTTTGGAATGTTCAATGAAAGAGAATTTGTCTAAGGTAAAGTCCAAGGGCCGGGATTCGGGATTTGGTCATAGGGGTTCGGAATTGGGCCGGATGGGTTAGGGAAGTTTCGGGATGTGACAAAGCCAAAGAATGGAGGAAAGAAAGATCACCTTCAGAGTTACAGGCAAGGTAAGAGTTGAAGCTCTGGATGGAGACCGACTACTAACCTCCTATGTAGAACAGTCTTATGGAAAGGGGGGAAATATGTGAGGGAGTTTCCAGAGGAGGTGTGGAAGATGTGGGATGAGAGTAGCCATCCTGACAGCCTGGAAAGATAAAGCTGGAAAGATCATGACCACTCAGTAAGTGACCAATCTTGAAATCCACAAGCCAATATTCAGAATGCTAACCAGGCCATAGATATGACATTAATGATGAGATTGGGAATGGAGCAGGATTCAATGGGTGGGGTGGAGCTCATCAAAGATGCATGGAGTATGCCAATCCCAAGCTTGGAAACTTGGGATTGTCAGATGGGGGTGAGACTGAAGCCAATCCTGAAGCCAACAATAAATCCAATGCCGAGGTTTGGCCATGGAAGAAGAACAAAAAGTAGATCCAGTCTTGATGGTTAGCAATGGAGAAAAGGCCTGAATAACAGACATGAAGGATGTCATCCTGGAGATCAAGAAACAGATCATCTGGGGCTTTGTCACCTTTTGCTATAGTAAGTGGATCCAACTTAGTGAACACCCAGCCTGATTGCTCCCATAGGGAAGGCTTCAGGAATGAAGGAGCTACCTGTCCCATGGACACATATTGGCAGTCAATAATCGGACTACATGGCCTTCAAGTATTTGCCACAGGGGGTGAAGCTTCAGGAGCCATCAAAGCTTCAGAAAAAGGAGGTAATTTCTATCTTGGACTTCTGGAGAGAGAGACAGCAATCACATCCAGCAGACATCCAGAGCTTCTGAAAATGAAGAGATTTTGCGGGTATCCTACAAGACCCTGTGGAGTTGGATTCTGATGAAGTGTCAAGTCCAGGTTCAATCCCGGAATTCCCAGATAGTCCGGAGCACCTGGAATAGCAGAGTTGGGTGGGAATCCCTGAGGGGGGTTGGATGTTAAGTCCGGGTTCGTTCCCAGAATTCCCGGATAGTCCGGAGTGCAGAGAAGGCGGAGATTGGCGGGAATTCCTGAGGGGGGTCAGAGTTGTAAGGAACTTCGGCTTCAGCTTATGTGCTGTGCCCCTGTATGAGTTCTGTTCCTTGATTTTGGAGCAGAGGGTCAGAGATCAATCCTAAGGTCAACTTAAGGACTGAGGAAGGTTCAGAGTGAAGCGGATCAGGAGAGAATGGGATTTAGTTGATATTCAAACTAAGGAAATATCGGAGAGTACAAGCGGGTTTATATACTGAAGAGTCCGGAAGATATAAAGATGTTAAAGTATGTTGGACGAATCAGAGTTTTGGGTTTCCGGAAGAAAGTAAGGAATGAATCGGAATGGCATCAGAATGGTGGATGGAGGGTACAAGCGGGTTTATATACTGAAGAGTCCGGAAGATATAAAGATGTTAAAGTATGTCGGATGAATCGGAGTTTCAGGTTTCCAGAAGAAAGTAAGGAATGAGTCAGAATGGCGTCAGAATGGGAGAATAATGACTGAAGGCAATGGCGCAATAATTGTGAGGCAAGGGGAAAGGGAATTATCAATAGGAACTGTAAATGTCAAGAAGTGTCAAAGGAAAGTGACATATGTCAAGAGGTAGCTGAGATAGGAATATGAAAGTCCGGGACAGGAATGCGAAAGTCCAGGACAGGAATGTGGAAAGTCCGGGTCAGGAATGTGGAAGTCCGGGTCGGGAAGTACGGGGTTCAGAATGTCTAATGAAAGAGAAATCTTCTAAGGTAAAGTCCGAGGCTCAGGATTTGGGATTTGATCATAGGGGGCCGGGATTGAGCCGGATGGGTTAGGGAAGTTTCGGGATGTGACAGTATCCAGAATTGGGCTGGAATTGGGCTGGAATTGGGCCAGATGGGTTAGGAGAGTTTCGGGATGTGACAGAAGGATAGATTGAAGAAATATGACTGGGCCCACCCAAAACCTACAGATCACCCAGTCCTTGGCCTACTCGGCACCTATGGGTCACCCATCCCTCAGCCTATCCTAAACTTGTGTGTTGCCCCTCTCTCAGCCTGCCCAAGACCTATGGATCACCCATTCCTCTGCCCACCCAAGACCTGTTCACCCATCCCTTGGCCCACCCAGGATCTACAGGTCATGCATTCCTTGGCCCATCCAACATCTATGGGTCACCCATCTCTTAGCCCACCCCATCCCCATGGTACACCCTTACCACCATTCAATGGTTCCACCCATTACTGACAAAATTTCTATTGAAATATCTCTCAGCCCATCCCTTGGCCCACCTGAGACCTACTGGTCATGCATTCCTCAGCCCATCTGACACCTATGGAGACCTATGGGGTCACTCATCTCTTGGCCCACTCATATCACATGGAACCACCACATATTGACCCACTCGTCACTCAAAATCCAAATACCCTTACTACAATAACTCCTTGGCCAACTCGTATCACACGGGATTTCTATTACATCTTGGCCCACCCATGCCCTACGAGTGCAACTTATAGGTCGGCCGACGATTGGCTGGCCTGTGAGCCATGGCTATCTGTCAACCTCGGCTGGACATATACTATGGTACCAAAGCACTACATGGGCTCCTAGTGCATCATCAGACAAAACTGTCCATTTCTAGGCTGTGGACTCTGGTGACCCCATCAGAGAGCTGTTAGAACATGAAAACATTGTGTGGGTGGTTCCATTCTTGCCCTCAGGTGAATTTATAGTATGCAGTGGGTCATATGGAATGGTATCATTGTGGGGTGCCAGTCTGGAGGAGGTAATTTCCCACAACCAGTTGCTTCATACACTGTTTTTCACTACAATTGTGACTACAGAAATAGATTCATTCCTAGATGCACATTACACTCAGGTGTTTTGGGAATGCTGTAAGCCTGGTGGCTCACAACATGACACCATCATGTTCAACATATGCTATCACATACACATGCACTCCTCAAGTTGTTACCACCATAGCCTGTCTTGAGTAGTTCTTTATACACATTGTCGCTCCATCACTTTGTGTGCTTCAGTATTTCCTGCTGTTCCATAGAGCAGGTTTCCAAACACCCTCCTCACAGCTGTCATCTGTAGCTCCCAGCTGTGATTGTACCACATGGCCTATCATATGCTAGCCACCATGCCAAACTTTACCCACAAGTATATACATTAAATTAGTGAATGTGACCACACAGCCAATTGTGACATAATCAGGCAAGCATCTGGCCAACCAATGTCAGCCCATTTCCAGCCCATGGGCCCATTGGAGGAATACCACAGGTGACTCAACATTCTACCTATGAGCCAATGGGTTAGATGGGTACATTGTCTTTCACTATTCCACTAATTTGCCTATAGAATAGTTTTTAATAAGTGCATACTTCATTAATAGATTGGTTACCAAATTACAGCCTTTCCTTCAGGATACCCGGGGCTGGTGTGCATGTCAACATAATTCCACATGGCATTTCGGCTTTACTAAGTCAAACCCAAATAGTGCCACACGCAATACTTCTCAAAGCAGCAAGGCAGCCCTGCTCAGCTTCATCTCCACATTCAACCACTGCCCCACCACAACACTACACTCCAGATTAGATGCCATATACTCACACTAGCATCCAGGCAAGTGCTAACATTGATTTTGAAATACAATGGGAGGTAATGAAGCCAATCACCCAGACCCTGCAGTTGGGACATCCATTATCTGGACCAAAACACATGTCCAACTTGCTCACTCCCACATAGGTTAGTTCCTGAATGTGGTCGCTCCGGTCAAGCTGATCTGATTGGTGCAGAAAAGACAATTATAATGCTGAACTGAAAGATCACATTAGGCAAAAGTGCTGGAATTGATGAAACAGGCTCTGGAATCATGGCAAAAGATTTCTGAGCAGATCATGTGCCTTACCAAGCAGTCAGAGAGGTGGCAGAAACAGATGGCACATATGTTGCTATTGGGGGCCTCATTAGACCTTCAAGAAGGTAACACCATCCTCCATGGGCATCTTCAAAGGCAGGAAGAAGTGATAGCTGCCCAAGAGCAGGACTTGTAGGACTTGGTGGCATTTTCCCCTTATCAATCAACCATGTATGTATTCCTAGTTACATACTCTATACACAATGCATAAGGCACGTGGCATAGGATAAAAATTACCTATTGATTGAATTGGATTGTATAAATTATAAGTGTGAGATGATGAGGAATCATAGGGAACTTTCGCCAAAAGCCAAATATTGTGGCTCTATGGTAGTATCTGTCACATCCTGAAACTTTCCTAACCCATCCGGCCCAATTCTGGCCCCCTATGATCAAATCCCGAGCCTCAGACTTTACCTTGGAAGATTTCTCCTTCATCGGATATTCCGAACCCCATATTTCCCATCCTGGACTTTTGCATTCCTGTCCCAGACTTTTACATTCCTGTCCTGGACTTTTGCATTCCTGTCCCGGACTTTCATATTCCTATCTCAGCTATCTCTTGACATATGTCTCATTTCTTGACATCTGCAGTTCCTATCAATAATTCCCTTTCCACCTGCTTCACAATTATTGTGCCATTGCCCTCAGTTATTATTCCACCATTCTGACACCATTCCAATTCATTCCTTACTCTGTTCCGGAAACCCAAAACTCTGATTCGTCCAACATACTTTAACAGCTTTATATCTTCCAGACTCTTTAGTATATAAACCCACCTGTACCCTCCAATATTTCCTCAGTTTGAATATCAACAAAATCCCATTCTCTCCTGCAAAGTCTCCACTTCACTCTGAAACCCACTTCAGTCCTTAAGTTGACCTTAGGATTGTCTTCTGACCCTCTGCCCTGAGATTAAGGAACAGAACTTGTACAGGGGCACAGCACATAAGCTGAAGCCAAAGTTCCTTGCCCCTCCGACCCCCCTCAGGGATTCCCAACTGACTCCACTGTTCCACGTGCTCTGGACTTATCCAGGAATTCCGGGATTGAACCCAGACTTGACAGTATCTAATCTTATAAATTTAGATCAGAACAATTATAAATATTGCATGAGGTGAGGAACCTTTCACCAAAACGAAGACAAGACACTGAATGCCATGTCATCAGTCCAAAGTCACTATTTCCCAGTGAGTGATTACAAATGCAAATCTGACAGTCAAATGACAGTTGGCAGGCATGTGACAGGTGCCCCACTGGCGACATTTGTATAGTTAGTAAGAATGGAGAGAAGTATGGACCATGTCTTTGGTGCATCAAGAGGAGAGTGTGATGTTTGGTGCTCCGCATCCACCCTGTGATCAAAGACATCCAGAGCAATGACATCATTCATGAGGCTGGTTCTTGGCAGAAATTTGCTCTCACAACTCAGCGAAAGACATACAAAAGTACTGAATTTGTGCCATCTTCTGCTGATGAAGATTTTGGTCCTCCAAATGATTCTCCAAAGCCAAAGCCAGCTGCAGTGGCTTTTAGAGAGGTGGCACAATCAAAAATTACTGCCGAAAACATTGGGGAGGGATACTCAGTATATGATCCTTAGTGTTCCAAAGTTCAGTTGCAGGACTGGTAAAAAAACTGGCAAACAAACCAGACCACCAGGGGTTGCAACTGGACCAAAGTTATAGTTCTAGCAATCCTGGCACCCACCTGGTTGCTGGTTGCCAGAAATTTTACCAAATACAGAAACCTAGTTGCAACCAGTTTCACATTGAACCGGTAGCAAATATTCATAGTACAGTGAGAGAAAAATTACAACTAACTACAATATGATTGTTGGCAATACCCTAAACACAAATAATGTGTTTGAGTCAACCACAAAAGATACTGATCTAGAATCCTAGTTGTTGTTTTGAGTGGAAACCCAAAGAGAACTTGATTGAGTTCTCTGGGTATTGTATTGCACTATATATACTATACATGAATGCACACAGACCAAGCTGTGTGTGGGAAAGTGTCACATCCTGAAACTTCCCTAACCAATCCGGCCCAATTCCGAACCCCTATGACCAAATCCCGAATCCCGGCCCCCATACTTTACCTTAGACAATTTCTCTTTCATCAAACATTCCGAACCCCATACTTCCCATCCCGGACTTTCTGCATTCCCGTCCCAGACTTCCCGCATTCCCGTCCCAGACTTTCATATTCCCGTCCCGGACTTTCGTATCCCTATCTTGGTTATCGCTTGACATATGTCACTCTCCTTTGACACTTCTTGACATTTACAGTTCCTATCAATAATTCCCTTCCCCCTTGCTTCGCAATTATTGCGCCATTGCCTTCAGTCATCATTCTACCATTCTGACGCCATTCCGATTCATTCCTTCCTTTCCTCCGGAAACCCAAAACTCAGATTCGCCCAATAGTACTTTAACATCTTTATATCTTCCAGACTCTTCAGTATATAAACCCGCATGTACTCTCTGATATTTCTTTAGTTCAAATATCAACAAAATCCTGTTCCTTCCTGATCCCTTCCCTTCCGATTCTCCAAGTCCTTAAAGTTGACCTTAGGACCAGCCTCTGACCCTCTGCTCTTAAATTAAGGAACCGAACTCATACAGGGGTGCAGCACATAAGCTGAAGCCGCAGTTCCTTACCCCTCCGACCCCCTTCAGGAGTTCCCGCAAAACCCCACCTTCTCCGCACCTCCGGACATTCCGGGAATTCCGGGAAAGAACCAGACTTGACAGAAAGCTATACTACTAGATAAATATAAAAGGTAATTGCATGGAAAAGTATGATGTTATAAGGTTCTAGAAGAATCTGGGCATAAGGCATGATGCCATATGATGTCATAGGTCTAGGCATAGGTGGTCATGTGATTAGTCACATGATTTAGATTTGATGAAGTGATGATGTCTGATAAGATAAGATATGTTAAGATATGTAGAAAATGACTATTCATAACAATGATGACATCTGAACTGTCATTCAAGTTGTCCCACTCTGCCATCTTGCCATCCTGGATGAGCAACTCCTTGAATTCCTCCATGAGCACTTCATCAATCTCAGTGGAGTTCAGGGCAGCATGATCTTTGATGTGCCTGCACCATGCATGCTTCATGATTTGGAGTTTTTCAAACTTGTTGGCACCAAGGTGAAAGCGGCAGTCAGTCGTGATTTCCACACTGGCTGAAAAGAGGTGCTCACAAGTACTGAGGTTGCAGGAATGGTGCAAACATCCTGTGCAATTTGGGTGAGGGTTGGGTAAAGGCTTGGGTGGTTCTATATATTAGTTAGCATCCAAGCCAGATTTCAAACAATAATACTTACCCCCCAGCATTGCACAATGTTTGTATCCTTTGAGACATCAGTAGGCAGGTCACTGATATAGTGCCACAACTCAGCCTTCCAGCCACCACCATCCTTGTACCTTTCCTGCTTGAGGAGCTCATGACAGTAGCAATTGAACTTGGATTTGAGCATATTCTCATCCTTGTTGGTGGTGGTCATTGCAGCATTACGTGAATGCTCAGCAGCAGCTTGGTGTTTGCTGTTCCAGTACTCCTCCATGGTCTTGTCAATGACCTTGAGTGCTCCATCATACCAATCCCTGGCATTTGGTTTGCCAGCCTCATGTTCCTTCTGCTGCTCTTCCAGCCCGCCCCTTTGGCTTCAACTTATGTGTTGTGCCCTTGCCCGAGTTCAGTCTGGTATTTAGTGGAGTATCAGTGGAGCAGAGTCAAGATGAAGGTAGAAGGAAAGGTTAGAGGCTAAATGTCAGAGGGTCAAAGTGTCAAGTCCAGGTTCAATCCCAGAATTCCCGGAGAGTCTGGAGTGCAGGAAAAGTGTAAGGGGTCAGGAATCCCTGAGGGGGGGGTCAGAGGGGCAAGGAACTTTGGCTTCAGTTTATGTGCTGTGCCCCTGTATGAGTTCTGTCCCTTAATTTTGAGGCAGAGGTTCAGAAGACAATCCTAAGTTCAACTTAAGGACTGAGAGAAGTTTCAGAGTGAAGCAAAACTTTGGAGGATAGAACAGGATTTAGTCAATATTCAACCTAAGGAAATATCACAGAATACAGGCGGGTTTATATACTGAAGAGTTGTCACATCCCGAAACTTTCCTAACCCATCTGGCCCAAATTCTGGCCTCCTATGATCAAATCCTGAATCCTGAGCCTCAGACTTTACCTTAGAAAATTTCTCTTTCATCAGACATTCTGAACCCCGTATTTCCCATCCTGGACTTTCATATTCCTATCTCGGCTATCTCTTGACATATGTCTCTTTCCTTTGACATTTCTTGACATCTACAGTTCCTATTGATAATCCCCTTTCCCCCTGCTTCACAATTATTGTGCCATTGCCCTCAGTCATTATTCCACCATTCTGATTCATCCCTTACTTTGTTCCGGAAACCCGAAACTCTGATTTGTCTGACATACTTTAACACCTTTATATCTTCTAGACTCTTCAGCATATAAATCCACTTGTACTCTCTGATATTTCCTAGTTCGAATATCAACTAAATCCCATTCTCTCCTGCTCTGCTTCACTCTGAAACCCCTTCAGTCCTTAAGTTGACCTTAGGATTGTCTTCCGACCCTCTGCTCTGAAATCAAGGAACAAAACTTGTACAGGGGCGCAGCACATAAGCTGAAGCTGAAGTTCCTTGCCCCTCCGACCCCCCTCAGGGATTCCCGACCAACCCTGCCATTCCGCGCACTCCAGACTATCCGGGAATTCCGGGATTGAACCTGGACTTGACAATGTGACACAGAGCGACAACAGGAAGACTAGCTTTGAGTGGTCAAGTGAGGACTTAGTTGGACAGATTAGAGGAGTAATCAAAGTTGATATTCGAACTGCGGAATACAAAATACAAAAGCGGTTTACAGTGACTCCATAAACCATTGTAATGTTTGGCCTAAATGCAATGTGCAAGGCATATCACAAAAGGGCGTGAGAACTCCTGGCTACAAATCAGTTCCTAGATCATGTGATTTGCTTCAGGGGCTGTGGAGAGTTGTTGTTTTATAATTGGTATATCTGCACAGCCCCTGGATTAGATCACATGACCCAGGGACCGATTTGTAGCCAGGCGTGACTACTACAATGCGCGTCACGCCTCTTTGTGATATGCCTTGCACATTGCATTTTGGCTAAACATTGCAACGGTTCATGGAGTCACTGTACACGGTTTATCAATAAAGACAGAAGGTCCCTCACAAGTATAGCTGTATGGTAGGAGATGCACAGATGCACAAGACGTGTGATGACAGCTCACAAAGTGACTCTGCCAAGTTCAAGTCCGAGTCAGCCTCGTGCTACGGGAACGTCTTACGTCATCATTTCTCAATACCTTTGCTTGATTGAGTAGTGTGGGTTGACTCTCTTCCACTATCTCGCAGACGATATCGCTCGATTGTCTGCGAACACAACCAACCCCGTAAAATTTCTAGTTGTTATATGCCAACAAGACCCATACATACCTTCCGGAAAGAATTTATTTCAGCACCAAAACCATCCCAAACCACTTCACATCATCAAGGCCAATATGGACAGTATCAACACACATCGCTTCTACTCGACGTTCCAGCCGAGTCGCTCACTCACATCACTTCATATCTCACACCGCCCTCTCTTCTTACACTTGCTAGGACTTGCAGATCCATCCACGAACACGTAAAGGATGATAACACCTGGCTTCGGGCTTTCTTGAACCAGTTCGTTGGAATCAGTCCCGAGCATGAGCTCGAGAACGAGAAAATATTGCTGTTGAGGAGGACGGAGAATACGTGGCGCAAAGAGTTCATTCTGCGGTACAATCTCAGGCGGTGCGTTCTTTCGAAGCACAGTTCGTCATGTAAGACTCAAATTGGCTCATCAGACGCTGGGAACGCTCTCGAAACCCCACGATTACCCACACTCCTCAAGACTCATCGATTGACGGAGTGCACCTTATGTCAGACAATGGCCTCCTGACATCGTCCATCCAGTATGGTATTGTCGCAAGATCACTGCCGCTCAGCGGTAAGATCCTGAAAGGGTACATCGACGCCGCCGGGACCGGATTGGGCATCGGGAATCCTAATGTTGAATTTACCCCAAACGTCTCAGCGTGCGGAATGTCATCCGATGGTGGTACTGCACGCGTGTTCTGGGGAAAACGCAACGGCGAAGTCGCGGTAACTATGGCAAGCAGAGTCATGGACTCCGGCCGCGTTACACCCAATTTCATTCGATGCAGTGTCCATGACCAACACGAAGGTGCTGTTCAACAGCTTGTCCCTGACCCCACCTCCAATACACTTCTGTCTGCCGGAGCTGACGGCTGTATCAAGTTATGGGACTTCAAGACTCTTGGGCTCATGTGGTGGAGCGAAAAGCAGCTACAGTCACTCGTTACGGACCCGTTTATCAGCATCGCGGGTAGCCTTAGCGAGGGATTCGTCGCTGGTGCACTGAATAGCGGAGACATCCTGCTCTTTAACCTGCGGGAGGCGCGAGGAACGAGCGGCGAGCCTCTTGCTTCTGCGATCCGCCAACTCAGAGTCACCGCTCCAATCTGTGGCGATAAGCATCAGCCATCCGCTCATACGGGTGGCTCTGTACCACTCATCGCAAAAACGTGGTTGTACCGCACCACAGAATCCAGCGTGTTGCTCTTCGTTCAATATTATAATTATCCGTTGCTCTACCGCATTTTCGCTGACACGAAATCCGGTGAAGTGATAACCACCCGCTTTGGAGACAGTTCCTTCAGCAACGTCTCTGTTGTAGAGCCAGTCATATCGACTCAGCCACACGACGGGAACACGGTGATTATCGGTGATCACCTAGGATTTATTAACATTTATGACGCTACCATCCCTTCCTCTTCGCAATCCCCTGTCACACCCGTACACAGGTTTGAGGCCCACACAGACGGCAGCGTTACTGCCATTTCTTGGAGCCCCATTGTATTCGCCACTGGCTCTGCCTGCGGGACCACCGTAGTTTGGGACTCTCTCACCCTGAAACCACTGCGCTACTTTACATCGCCTGCTCCCCGCCCAGCACCTGGACGCGACTGGGATAGTGTTAGCCAAATATTGCTTGAAAAAGAGCTTGTGGTTATCGTCGTAGGAAATCGGGCGATGACATGGAAAGTTGGACAGGTTAGCGGACGCGAGCACCAGCACAAGAAAAGCAAGCACTCCCATACAAAGAAGAGCCTGACCCCAAAGGGACAACGTAAGTCTTTTTCCTTGTTCATTCTTCCTTGATCGTCTGACTTCGGTGGCAGAGAAATATGAGATGCACAAGGATATCACCGAATCATACAGGGAGCTCGAGTATGAGAAAGCCCATGTCCAGCGTGCATATGGCAGCGAGCGCGAGCAGAGGTCTACTTTGGACTCTCTGGGTCTCTCGGAGTTGGAGGCTGTCGAATATGTGTTGATGCTCTCGCGCCAGGAGGAAGAGGAGCGTCAGCTGAGACTGGCAATGGACGAGGGTGTATTTGAAGGCGATTTTGATGATCTTCGCGGTACACCGACGTCCTCCCCATCACAATCATCTTCGCCCCATACGCCACTATCGTCACACCCCTCATCTTCGAGCTCTACTTACCATTTGAATGGCCGCCAGTATCCCCGCATTGCGCTTCCGATCTCGAACGAAAAAGTGCAGGTGTCACCGCCTGTCGTTCTGGAGCCAATGGAGGCGGGCACGAGCATCAGTCCGCTTAGATCGCTGACCATGGGATCTGGCTTTGATGCCATGGCCATGCGTAGTACGTCGTCGTCTTCCCTGGACCATTTTCCAACAATCGTTTCAAGTTTTTCCTCAACATCCAGCTCGAGAGGAGGCGTGTCTACGCAACACTCTGTGTCTAGCAGTCCCGATCGACCTCGTTCGGCATGGAACACGCCTTTGAAATCTACGACCCCTTCCCATTCCCCTGGCCAGTTGTCTCCCCGTTCTCGCGTCACCATACCAGTCGTTGCGAGACAGAGCTCTTCTAATATCTCTCTCTTAACCACCGACATCGCGCAGAACAAGGACGTACCCGAGGCCAAACTGCGTTTATCTGATCTGGAGGAAATAGATGACGATTTGAGATTGGCGATTGAATTGAGCCTGGTGGAGGCACGTAGCAGAGGGGAGGAAGGATGATTGCGAACCATGCACCATCAGTAGGAATCGATAGATACGTCTAGGTGTTTCTTCATATGCTTTCCCACCTTTAGAATAAGATGAGAGCTCTTTCAATTTCGACAAAGGTTAATAAGCACTGCCAGCCAAAAGCGTGACAAAGTTGACGCAAATTCCACAATTAATGCGAGATGAATAGACTACAAAAAGTAAAATGGTCAAGTCCTAGAGTGAACGAAAACAATGATTTTGACCGTCGTACTTATGGTTTCTTAAATATGATCTTTGTCACTTGGTTTTGCCAATCCAGTCATTACGGTGCGCTCTGCCTTTTGCGTGAATGTCGTCAAAGTAGTCAGTGTGGATGTATACAATGCAATGGTTACACGGTTCTTCGATCGGTCATCACTCGTACGATACAGCCCGTTCCCGCTACTTCCGTCAACTGTGGGGATCAACTTAGCATATACACAGATAGTGGGCACACACCAATGACGCACCTTCTCATGCCATCCAAGCAACACGCTCCCGCTCACATCTCCCCACCCTGGCATGCCCATACCCTTGTATATGTACTTCATGAGCGTATCCTGCTCGTCTTGCGACAGCGACCTTAGCACATTCGGAATGTCAGTCGCTTTTGTACTGTTCAGCACCGAGACGACAGTTTGTAGCGCGAGGTTCTGCCAGTGGGGAGTATCAGAAGATCAGCGCCGACGTCGTTCGAGTCTCAGCACACTAGCAGCAAGCAAACCTTTGCTTCCTCGACACTCGGTCCATATGGCGGGCTGTCGAGTGCGATACTAAGCGCACCTATTATATCTCCCCTGCTCGATAGCATATTCGTGAATTTCTCCAGATGGCATCGTGACGTGATGTCGGGACGTACTTGTTCAGTGAACTGCGCACGGCGGCTTGTTTCTGCTTGGCGTCGTTGAGGACTTGGGTGGGGAGTCGTGGATCTGGATCGTAGAGCTCGCTTTCCTGGAGCACGTCCTCATCGTACGCGTCGATGTCGATTTTGCGGAAAGACATGATGTTGTCTGTAGTCTAACTGTCAAGAACAGCATCACTGAAACCAGCTTCGGAGCTGGTAAACCAAAACAACTTATTTTCATGCATGCTAACTGAGAAAAAATCCATGTTTACTCACTCTCCCCTCATGAAAATTATGTACGACGGTCAAAATCATTGTTTTCGTTCACTTTACGACTTGTCCATTCATCTCGCATTAATTATGGAATTTGCATCAACTCTGTCACGCTTTTCGCTGGCACGGTTAAAATTGTGGAGGGTCACATTGATGTCAAGGGGGGTCAATGTCATGTGAACGTGTGACCAATGTGTGGCTGAGGGTTTCCGTCCAGTGCTGAATCAGGGTTTGGCGACCTTTGCCAGTAGTAGCACGTGACTCAAGGCATAACATAGAACTAAAAAAATACCACCAATGAGTCTCAAACCCAAGCAATTGGGAACATCATTGCAAGACGCGAAGAGACACTTAACCACTGCACCACCAGAGCCCATGTAGTGCTTTGGTACCATAGTATATGGACAGCCGACGTTGACAAATAGCCATGGCTCACGGGCCAGCTGATTGTCAGCCGATCTACAAGTTGCACTCGTAGGGCACGGATGGGCTGAGATGTAATGTCAAGTCCGGGTTCAATCCCGGAATTCCTGGATAGTCCGGAGCACGCAGATGGCGGGGTTGGTCGAGAATCCCTGAGGGGGGTCGGAGGGGTAAGGAACTTCGGCTTCAGCTTATGTGCTGTGCCCCTGTACGAGTTCTGTTCCTTAATTTCAGGGCAGAGGGTCAGAAGACAATCCTAAGGTCAACTTAAGGACTGAAGGGGTTTTCAGAGTGAAGTGGAGTAGGAGAGAATGGGATTTAGTTGATATTCAAACTAAGGAAATATCAGAGAGTACAAGTGGATTTATATACTGAAGAGTCCGGAAGATATAAAGATGTTAAAGTATGTCGGACGAATCGGAGTTTTGGGTTTCCAGAAGAAAGTAAGGAATGAATCAGAATGGCGTCAGAATGGTGGAATAATGACTGAGGGCAATGGCACAATAATTGTGAAGCAAGGGGAAAGGGAATTATCAATAGGAACTGTAGATGTCAAGAAGTGTCAAAGGAAAGTGACATATGTCAAGAGATAGCTGAGATAGGAATACAAAAGTCCGGGTTGGGAATGCGAAAGTCCAGGTCGGGAAATACAGGGTTCAGAATGTCCGATGAAAGAGAAATCTTCTAAGGTAAAGTCCGAGGCTCAGGATTTGGGATTTGATCATAGGGGGCCAGAATTGGGCTGGATGGGTTGGGAAAGTTTCGGGATGTGACATGTAATAAAAGTCCTGTGTGATATGAGTCAGCTGAGGGGTTATTTTAGTAAGGGTATTTTGAGTGATGGGTGGGTCAATATGCAGTGATTTCATGTGATATGAGTGGGCCAAGGGATATTTCAATAGGTATTTTGTCAGTAATTGGTGGGTGTGATATGAGTGGGCCGAGGGATGAGTGACCCCATAGGTCTCGGGTGGGCCAAGGGATGGGTGACCTGTAGGTGTTGGATGGGCCGAGGATTGCATTCCCCATAGGTCTCGGGTGGGCCAAGGGAGGGGCAACCCAAAAGTCACAGATGGGCCAAGGGATGGGTAACCTGTAGGTGTTGTATGGGCCGAGGAATGTATGCCCCATGGTTCTCGGGTGGGCCAAGGAATGTGAGCCCCATAGGTCTTGGGTGGGCCAAGGGATGGGTGACCCAAAAGTCACGGATGGGCTGAGGGATGGGTGACCAGTAGGTCTCAGGTTGGCTGAGGGAGGGGTGACCCACAGGTGTTGGATGGGCCTAGGGATATATATTTTGATAAGATTTTGTCAGTAATGGGTGGGCCCATGGAATGGTGGTGAGGGTGTACCATGGGGATGGGGTGAACCAAGGGATGAGTGATTCCATATGTCTCTAGTGGGCTGAGGTATGGGCAACCTGTATGTTGTGGGTAGGCCAATGGATGGACAGCCCAAAGGTCTTGGGCAGCCTGAGGAATTGGCAGCCCATCAGTATGGGATTGGCTGAGGCAAGGAATCTCATCAGCTGCAGGGATCAGGAATCCCGCCGTAGTCCATCAGTATCGGGCCAAACAATTTCAAATCGGCTGCTAAGTTGACAGCAGCCCCCTTGGCTGAGTGATCTACATTCCATTCAATCTACCTCTACAATTGACATTCCATCTCATTGAAGACTTCACATGTCTGATATTATTGCCAAATACATGGTCAAGCGATTCCTGGAAGCCATCGGTCACCCTACCCAACCAACTCCTGCACTACCTGATACTTGCATTCCTTTACCAGCTCTCTTCCAGGCCAATAGGATAGTCAATTCAATGGCAAGGGCTAATCAGAATCAAATTAAGTGGTCTCCTAGCACATATCTATTAATATTGTCTCAGGGAGCTTCCCCATCAACATCCAAAGGATGGTTGAGATGTTGGGGCCAAAGGAGACTGGAACAAATCCAGAAAGAGAGAAATTCATCAAGGACAGATTCCCTATGGAGCAGGAAGAGGAGATGTCAGACACAACCCTTCTATTGGACCAGACTGGGGTAATCCTGGCATGGTATCTGCCTGTGGTACTATCCAAAGAGTTCCAGGTGAGATCCCCAAGTTAAATTTCCATAGATGTGTCACATCCCGAAACTTTCCCAACCCATCCAACCCAATTCCGGCCCCTTATGATCAAATCCTGAACCCCGAGCCCCGGACTTTACCTTGGAAGATTTCTCCTTCATCTGATATTCCGAATCCCATATTTCCTGTCCCAGACTTTTGCATTCCTGTCCTGGACTTTCGTATTCCTATCTCAGCTATCTCTTGACATATGTCCCTTTCCTTTGACATTCCTTGACATTCACAGTTCCTATCAATAATTCTAATTCTCCTTCCCCCTGCTTCACAATTATTGCACCATTGTACTCAGTTACTATTCCATCATTCTGATGCCATTCCGATTCATCCCTTACCTTGTTCTGGAAACCCAAAACCCTGATTCATCCAAAATACTTTAACAGTTTTATATCTTCTGGACTCTTCAGTATATAAACCCGACTTCACTCTGTAATATTTCCTTAGTTTGAATATCGACTAAATCCTGTTCTATCCTTTGAAGTCTTACTTCACTCTGAAAACCTCTTTCAGTCCTTAAGTTGATCTTGTCAAATCCCGAAACTTTCCTAACCCATCCGGCCCAATTCCGACCCCCTATGACCAAATCCCGAATCCCAAGCCTCGGACTTTACCTTAGAAGATTTCTCTTTCATCGGGCATTCCAAACCCTGTACTTCCCGTCCTGGACTTCCGCATTCCCATCCTGGACTTTCCACATTCCCATCCTGGACTTTTGTATTCCTATCTTGGCTATCTCTTGACATATATCTCTTTCCTTTGACATTTCTTGACATCTACAGTTCCTATCAATAATTCCCTTCCCCCTTGCTTCGCAATTATTGCGCCATTGCCTTCAGTCATTATTCCACCATTCTGACACCATTCTGATTCATTCCTTACTTTCTTCCGGAAACCTGAAACTCCGATTTGTCTGACATACTTTAAACATCTTTATATCTTCTGGACTCTTCAGTATATAAACCCGCTTGTACTCTCTGATATTTCCGTAGTTCAAATATCAACTAAATTCTGTTCTCTCCTGATCTGCTTCACTCTGAACTCCCTCAGTCCTTAAGTTGACCTTAGGATTGACCTCCAACCCTCTGCTCTGAAATCAGGGAACAGAACTCGTACAGGGGCGCAGCACATAAGCTGAAGCCAAAGTTCCTTGCACCTCCGACCCCCTCAGGGATTCCCGACCAACTCCGCCATTCCGTGCATTCCGGACTATCCAGGAATTCTGGGATTGAACCCGGACTTGACAGATCTTAGGATTGTCCTCCAAACTTCTGCCTTGAAATTAAGGGACAGAACTCGTAGAGGGGTGCAGCACATAAGCTGAAGCCAAAGTCCCTTGCCCCTCCGACCCCTCCTCAGGGATTCCTGACTGACTTTGCCCTTCTGTGTGCTCCAGACTATCCGGGAATTCTGGGATTGAACCCAGACTTGACAGGATGCCTTGTTGATAACTTTGGTTAACGGGACTGTTTCCAAAACCTAGAATTGCTATTCCCAGATTTCTGCAGGAGTGTCAGCACCTCCAGGTCTTGGAGGACTGACCAGGCCCTGTTTGAGGGAGAGATCATGGGTGTGGTCAAATTATCTCTGGCTTGGTACCAGCAAGGCCGGGTAGTAAGAACCTTTCAGCTTCATTCACACCAAAGGTGTCCTGACAGAACTAGCCATTTAGACATCAACCCAAGGTATCAGCCTTCCTCAAAGACTCCCATGGCAATTCCAGACCTTGGGAATGGCTCGGAGCTAGCTCCCTGCAAATCGCAGTCCTTTTGGCAGCCCTGCTGGTCATGCATCCGAAAGGGAGGCCCTGCTGAAGCTGGCTGAGTCTACTGAAGACACGGAAATGAAATGAAGGTGGTCCTTTCTGAGTGGTCCTCAGTATTTTCGGTAATGTCAGACATTGTCAATCAGGCCACCTGTCACATCCCGAAACTTTCCCTACCCATCCAACACACTTCCAGCCCCTTATGATCAAATGCCAAACCCCAAGCCCTGGACTTTACCTTAAAAGATTTTTCCCTTTACTTGATATCCGGAATCCTGTATTTCCCATCCCAGACTTCATACTCCTATCTTGGCTATCTCTTGACATATGTTCCTTTCCTTTGACATCCCTTGACATCTACAGTTCCTATCAATAATTCCTTTCCCCCTGCTTCACAATTATTGCGCCATCATTCTCAGTTATTATTCCATCATTCTGACGCCATTCCAATTCATCCTCTTACTTTACTCTGCAAACCCAAAACCCCAATTCATCCAAGATACTTTAACAGGTTGTTTATATCTTCTGGACTCTTCAGTATATAAACCTGCCTTGACTCTGTAATATTTCCTTAGTTTGAATATGAATATCGACTAAATCCTGTTCTATCCTCTGAAGTCTCTGCTTCACTCTGAAACCTCCCTCAGTCCTTAAGTTGATCTTAGGATTGTCCTCCAAACTTCTGCCTTGAAATAAAGGGACAAAACTTGTACAGGGGCACAGCACATAAGCTGAAGCCAAAGTCCCTTGCCCCTTTGACCCCCCTCAGGGATTCCCAACCCCCTTCGCCTTTCCGTGTGCTCCAGACTCTCTGGGAATTCCAGGATTAAACCCAGACTTGACACCACCCCTTTCCATTGGGGTCTTAACTGTAGGGCTCAGTGGTTGGCTACCATAGTGGGGGATCCTAACCCACACATAGATTTGGATAGCATTGGGGTCAGGCTGGGGTATGGGTCTGGCACCCTACTGGGAACTTTCAGAAAGGTACTTTGGCATGGGGTGCCACATTCTGTTTCTGACAGGGGGACCTCCCTCACTTATTATACAAGTTGGCAGTGTCTATGAACATTGCTACAGAGTAGAATACAAATTCCCTAGATGAATGGCCACTGGTATCTAGAATTCCTGCCAGAGGATTGGATCTCTGCAAGGATGTCCTCAGGGGACCAATGTTCCTCCATCTGCACTATCCTTTCCATGGTCAACCACATCTCATCACATACATGGGTGAGCTCCCTGGACAAAGCCATCCTTGTCTCCACAACCACATGTCTAGAATTTTCCAGACTCATGCTCAAACATGCAGTATGCAAAGCATCAATGTAGCTTAGTGGGAGGCAGCCTGAGAAGACGCCCTGCACTCCCTGATGACCTCGTGTTGAGGTCCCAACGTCACTGAACAATTCCAAAGCTTCTCCGCTCGTCGTACATCAACGTCTGCCTCTCAGGTGAGACCTCCATCTCAAATCATCTCCACCCCTACTCCCACAGGTCATCACCCCTCCGGGGGTGCCCTAGACCCCTCTGATGACGGGAACGGCAGCGACAATGACCCCAACCCCTCCGATGACGACAACCCCTTCGACGGGACTGACCCTCACAAGCTGCAGGCCTTCCTGGTCCAATGCAAGCTGAACTTCCAGGACTGTCCCCACACATTCTGGACTGACCATGCAAAAGTCACCTTCGCCCAGTCTTACCTATAAGGTATGGCCCTTGAATGGTTCAAGCCCAACCTCCTCCAGATGGATGATCCGGACTGGACAGACAATTATTGTGAATTTTTCCTCGAGCTCCAGACCAACTTCAGCCCCCATGACCCTGTCGGTGATGCGGAACACCAACTCGACCACCTATCCATGAAAGACTGTCAGCATATCAACAAATACATGGAAGAATTTAATCGCCTAGCCTCCCAGGTCCAGGGTTACAGTGAGGGAGCCCTCCGACATCACTTCTACAATGGACTTCCAGATCACATCAAAGACGAGCTTTCCCACATTGGAGAACTCCGGACTCTCTCCCAGACTATCAATGGGAGATATTGGGAACACAAGTCCAAAGTTGCTCGCCAGATCAGACCCTCCAGAAACCAGTCCTCCACTTCCAAAAGTACTCCCACCACCTCATCTCTGAAACCCGCCACTTTGTCCAACACTTCTGCATCCTCATCGGCAAAGTCCTCTGCCCCTATCCCGAAACCCACATCCGACCTCTCCAGCAAACTCAGGAAGGATGGATGCCTCACCTCTGAGGAATGCAAACACTGCTTTGACCTCAAGCTGTGCATGTTCTGTGGAGCTGCTGGACATGTAGCTAAGGATTGCCAGAAATCCACTTCCCACACATCCAAAGCCCACACAGCAAAAACCTTCCCCGCTCCGGAAGCCAAACCGGAGGCCTCTACCCCTGAGGCAAAAAATTAGGGCCCAGCCTTCCGGACTCCACACAGGAAGGAGGCTGCATTGAATCCCACCGTGCACCTACGGAGACCCATCTCAACGTATCCACTCTTTATGATCCCAAGGCCCTTATGCCTCTTGTTTCTCTTCCCGACTTTTCCGAAAATTCCGCTTTTCCCACTTTGTTAGATTGTGGTTCTACGGATTGTTTCATTGATACTACTTTCATTGACAAACATCATTTTCTGACATATTCCGTTCCTCCTATTTCTTTGAAACTTTTTGATGGTACTTCCAATTCTACAATTACCCGTGCTGTTGACCTTTCCATTTGTTTCCCTTCTGGCTTTGTCACCTCTGATACATTTTATGTTACTCCATTGGATTCATCTTGTTCCCTTGTTCTAGGACACAACTGGCTCACCCACTACAATCTGTCAATTGACTGGGTACTGGGCAGTATTACTTTCCGAACTCCAGCTCAAGACTTGCCAATGCCCCCGACGTCACCTCCGGAGATTCCGGACTCCGTTCCCCTATCTCACTCCGACACTCCCGACAAGCCACCTCACGAAGCTCCTTGCATCTCGTTTGTCAATGCTGCTGCCTTTGTGCGCGCGTGCAAACTCAATGGTTCCGAGCAGTTCAGCATTCACCTCTGTCCCCAGGACTCCAAACTCCATTCCGTATCCCTGGACTCCGGAATTTCCGAAACCCCCGATGAAGTCAATCTGTCCTCCATCCCTCCAGACTATCATGATTTCCCCAATGTCTTCAGTAAGCGCAAGGCTGACACCCTTGCGCCCCACAGGGGATTCAATCTCAAGATTGACTTAGAGGAAGGTGCTTCCCCTCCTCTCGGGACTGTTTACCCAGTTTCCGCTACAGAACTCAAGTCCCTCCGGGAATTCATAGACAAACACCTCAACTACAGCTTCATCCGCCAGTCTAAATCCACCCACGGCGCTCCTGTCCTATTTGTCTGCAAGAAGGACGGATCCCTACGCCTCTGTGTCGACTTCTGAGGACTCAACAAAATCACAAAAAAGACTGCTATCCCCTACCCTTGATGTCCAACCTCCTCGATTCCCCTAGCTGCACCAAGGTATACACTAAAATTGACCTCCGCCATGCATACCACCTTGTCCACATGGCTCCAAGGGATGAATGGAAAACTGCCTTCTGGACTTGCTACGGCTCGTACAAGTGGCTGGTGATGCCCTTTGGGCTCACCAACACCCCTGTGGCTTTCCAGCGCTTTGTCAATAGCATCTTCGCAGACCTCCTAGACGTCTGTGTTGTGGTTTACCTCGACAACATCCTCATTTACTCCAACGACATGGCTTCTCACAAAGAACATGTCTGGGAAGTCCTCTGGTGTCTCTGGAAACACAGACTTTATGTCAAACTGGAGAAGTGTGAGTGGCACTCAGACTCTGTCAAATACCTGGGCTACTGTCTCTCCCCCCAGGGATTGACTATGTCCCTGGAAAAAGTCCAGGCAGTCCGAGATTGGCGCAAACCCCGGAAAGTCAAGGATATTCAGTCCTTCCTCAGGTTCGCCAACTTCTATCATCGATTCATCTTCAACTACTCTGATATCGTTGTCCCGCTCACCCAACTCACTCAGGAAAACGCCCCCTGGAACTTCAACAATTCCTGCTGCTCCGCCTTCACACAACTCAAAGACGCCTTCACCTGAGCCCCTATCCTTACTCACTGGATTCTGGACTGTCCTATCACGGTTGAAACCGACGCTTTGGACTACACTATCATGGGGATCCTCTCGATCTGGTGCCCGGACGAGGAATTCCACCCCGTCGTGTTCTACTCCTGCACCCTGATAGCCCCAGAACTCAACTACAACACTCATGATAAGGAGCTCCTCGCTATCCACAAAGCTTTCCGACATTGGCATCATTACCTCGAAGGTTCTGGCACTCCTATCGACTGTCACATCCCGAAACTCTCCTAACCCATCCGGCCCAATCCTGGCCCAATCCCAGCCCAATTCCGGATACTGTCACATCCCAAAACTTCCCTAACCCATCTGGCCCAATTCTGACCCCCTATGATCAAATGCCGGATCCCGAGCCTTGGACTTTACCTTATAAGATTTCTCTTTCATCGGACATTCTGAACCCCGGACTTCCGCATTCCCGTCCCAGACTTTCGTATTCCTATCTCGGCTATCTCTTGACATATGTCACTTTCCTTTGACACTTCTTGACATTTACAGTTCCTATCAATAATTCCCTTTCCCCTTGCCTCTTGCCTTGCAATTATTGCACCATTGTCTTCAGTCATTATTCTCCCATTCTGACACCATTCTGATTCATTCCTTACTTTCTTCTGGAAACCCGAAACTCCGATTTTTCTGACATACTTTAAACATCTTTATATCTTCCAGACTCTTCAGTATATAAACCTGCTTGTACTCTCTGATATTTCCTTAGTTTGAATATCAACTAAATCCCATTCTTTCCTGATCTGCTTCACTCTGAACCTCCTCAGTCTTTAATTTGACCTTAGGATTGATCTCCGACCCTCCGCTCCGAAATCAAGGAACAGAACTCATACAGGAGCGCAGCACATAAGCTGAAGCCAAAGTTCCTTACACCTCTGACCCCCCTCAGGGATTTCTGCCAAACTCCGCCCTTCTGCGTGCTCTGGACTATCCAGGAATTCCGGGATTGAATCCGGACTTGACATCGACATCATTACCGATCACAAAAATTTCTCCACCTCCAAAGTTCTGACCTGCTGGCAAGCCCACTGGTCGGAATTCCTATCCCAGTTCAATCTTGTCATCCGCTTCCACCCCGGATGCTTAGGAGCTAAGCCCAACTCCCTCACTAGACGCTGGGACGTCTATCCAAAGAGGAGGATAAGGAACTTTGGCTTCAGCTTATGTGCTGTGCCCCTGTACGAGTTCTGTTCCTTGATTTTGGAGCGGAGGGTCAGAGATAGAGATCAATCCTAAGATCAACTTAAGGACCGAGGAAGTTCAGAGGGGATTAGGAAAGAACGGGATTTAGTTGATATTCGAACTAAGGAAATATCAGAGAGTACACGTGGGTTTATATACTGAAGAGTCCAGAAGATATAAAGATGTTGAAGTATGTCGGACAAATCGGAGTTTCGGGTTTCCGGAAGAAAGGAAGGAATGAATCAGAATGGCGTCAGAATGGGAGAATAATGACTGAAGGCAATGGCACAATAGTTGCGAAGCAAGGGGGAAGGGAATTATTGATAGGAACTGTATATGTCAAGAAGTGCCAAAGGAAAGTGACATATGTCAAGAGATAGCCAAGATAGGAATACAAAAGTCCGGGATGGGAATGTGGAAAGTCCGGGACGGGAAGTACGGGGTTCGGAATGTCCGATGAAAGAGAAATTGTCTATGGTAAAGTCCGAGGGCCAGGATTCAGGATTTGATCATAGGGGTTTGGAATTGGGCCAGATGGGTTAGGGAAGTTTCGGGATGTGACACATTCACAAGGACATCCTAGATTCCCTGTCCTCCAACCCTGTAGTTTCCCTCCATCTTTTGGACTCGTCAGACTCCTGGTGGGCTGTCAACCCCAACAGTTTCCTGACACTTGACAATCATATCTTTGTCCTGGAAGCTAAGGACCTCTGTCTTCACATCCTCCGATACAAGCACAACCACCCCCTGTCTGGACATTTCAGGCAAAACAGGACATTAGAGCTCATCCGCCAGGAATACACTTGGCCAGAACTCTGCACCTTTGTCAAGAACTATGTCAGCTCCTGCACCTCCTGCGCCCGAGCTAAAACCCCTAGAAACCACCCCTACGGAATGCTCAAGCAGCTCCCAATCCCCGAAAAGCCCTGGAACTCCATTTCCATGGACTTCATCAAACAACTTCCCTCTTCCAGCAGATATACCGCAATCCTCATAGTCATCGACTGCCTTTCCAAGCAATCCATATTCATTCCCACTCATGACACTATCGACTCTCCAAGCCTCACAAAATTATTGCTGCTCCACATGTTTTCCAAGCACAGAGTTCCCTCCCACATCACTTCCAACCGGGGTTCCAAGTTTGTCTCCCACTTCTTCCATTCCCTTGGGAAAGCCCTCAATATCCGACTTCACTTCACTTCAGAATATCATCCCAAAGGCAATGGGCAAACGGAACGAGCGAACCAGACCCTCAAGCAGTATCTCCAACTCTACTGCAACTACCAACAGGACAATTGGTCAGAACTCCTACCCCTCGCGGAATTCGCCTACAATAATGCCCCTAGCGCTACCACAGGAGTATCCCCGTTCTTTGCTAATAAAGGCTACCATCCCAGCATCTCAGTCTACCCCAAAAGGGATCTGACCTCATCCTGCACCCGCAAATATGCAGTCAACCTACAGGAACTCCACAAATTCCTACGCACAGAAATGGCCCACGCTCAACAATGCTACCAAGGACCCGCGTATTCCTGATGACTTCCTGCACTGGACTTCTGGATCAGAGACCAAGTGTTTGTCAAGGCAAAGTACTTCCATTCCACTCGCCCTTCCAAGAAACTCTCAGAAAAGAACTTCGGCCCCTATCCCATCATCACCCAAGCCGGACCCCTGTCCTTCACCCTCTGACTCCCAGACTCCATGCGTGCTGTCCATCCCATCTTCCACATCTCCCAGGTGGAACCTGCAACTCCGAACACCATCCCAAATCAGGGCCAACCCCCACCTCCCCCAGTTGAAGTCGACGGAGAACCCGAGTATGAAATCTCCGAAATCCTAGACTCCAAAATCAACCATCGACACAGGAATTGCCAACTCCTGTACCTGGTAAAGTGGGTGGGCTACAAAGGGACTGATGAAGAAACTTCCTGAATCCTCACAACCACGCTCGCTCACGCATTGGAACTCGTCTTGGACTTTCACTCTGCATATCCTGGAAAGTCTGGACTCCTTAATTCACTCGGATGAGGGCGGAAACGCAAATCTTTGATTCACCAAGACAAAACTACACTAATGGTACATGAGGAAACTGATGGGACACTCTTTACTACTTCCCCATCCCCATCCTCCTCACCCCCCTCCTCACCCTCATTCTCCTCCTCATCCCCATCCTCCCCATCCATCCCCTGACCTCCCTCAGCATCATCCCTCTCTTCTTCCTTCCACTCCGACACCCCCCAGCTTCCTCCAGACTCCCTGAAACAGGATCCCAGTGCCATCAAGAAGGCCACCAGGCTGTCCAACAGTACCTGTTGGATTCCCAACAGCTGGGCCACGACGGCCCCCTGGTAGGCTTCATTGGCCCGCCTCTGGGCCTCATAGGACTCCATCAGGGCCCCGAGCAAATCCTGACGCTCTTCGTCCTCCTCACCCTCCCCTTCACTCTCCTCCTGGGCCACCGGACTCTTCTGCCTCCGCCTTTTCCAGTCTTTCCCCCGTGTGGTGATACCACTTCCACAGCCGCCCTCTTCCCCGCCGCTCTGGCCTCATGGCACGACGAGTGTGTCACATCCCGAAACTTCCCTAACCCATCCGGCCCAATTTCGAACCCCTATGACCAAATCCCAAATCCCAAATCCCGGGCCTCGGACTTTACCTTAGACGATTTCTCTTCCATTGGACTTTCTGCATTCCCATCCCGGACTTTCCATATTCCCGTCCCGGACTTTTGTATTCTTATCTCGGCTATCTCTTGACATATGTCACTTTCCTTTGACACTTCTTGACATTTACAGTTCCTATCAATAATTCCCTTCCCCCTTGCCTCGCAATTATTGCGCCATTGCCTTCAGTCATTATTCTCCCATTCTGACGCCATTCTGATTCATTCCTTCCTTTCTTCCGGAAACCTGAAACTCCAATTCGTCCGACATATTTTAACATCTTTATATCTTCCAGACTCTTCAGTATATAAACCCGCGTGTACTCTCTGATATTTCCTTAGTTTGAATATCAACTAAATCCCATTCTTTCCTGATCCCCTCTGAACTTCCTTGGTCCTTAAGTTGATCTTAGGATTGATCTCTATCTCTGACCCTCCGCTCCAAAATCAAGGAACAGAACTCGTACAGGGGCACAGCACATAAGCTGAAGCCAAAGTTCCTTACCACTCTGACCCCCCTCAAGAATTCCTGCCAAACCCCGCTTCCTCTGCACTCTGGACAATCCGGGAATTCTGGGAACGAACCCAGACTTAACAGTATATTTATATTTGAACTCAAACCTCTACGAGTTCGCTAACATCATATCTTATCCGCATGTCTAGAACTATCCAAACTCGTGCCCAAACACGCAGTATGCAAAGCATCGATGCAGCTCAGTCAGAGGCAGCCCGAGAAGATGCCCTGCACTCCCTGATGACCTTGCGTCGAGGCCCCAATGTCGCCGAACAATTCCAAAGCTTTTCTGCTCGTCGTTCATCAACCTCCACCTCTCAGGCTAGACCTCTGTCTCAAATCATCTCCACCCCTACTCCTGCAGGTCATCACCCCTCTGGGGGTGCCCCGGACCCCTCTGACGACGGGAACAGCAGCAGTGATGACCCCGACCCCTCTGATGACAACAACCCCGACAATGCATTCCCACCTAACCCTATCATGGCGCTTGCAAACGCAGTCTGCGGCTTCGCTGAGTTATCACACCGTGACCGCGAATCTGAAAACTCCTCATCTCCACGCACAAAGGTGTGGGAACCCGACACCTTCGATGGGACTGACCCTCGCAAGCTGCGAGCTGAACTTCCAGGACCATCCCTGTGCATTCCGGACTGACCACGCGAAAGTCACCTTCACCCAGTCCTACCTATAAGGTATGGCCCTCAAATGGTTTGAGCCCGACCTCCTCCAGATGGATGATCTGGACGGACAATTATCGGCAATTTGTCCTCGAGCTCCAGACCAACTTTGGCCCCCACAACCCCATTGGTGATGCCGAGCACCAACCGACCACCTATCCATGAAAGACTCCCAGCATATCAACAAATACGTGGTAGAATTCAATCGCCTAGCCTCCCAGGTCCGGGGTTACAGCAAGGGAGCCCTCCGACACCACTTCTACAACGGACTTCCGGATCGCATCAAAGACGAGCTTTTCCACATCAGAAAACCGCGCTCCCTAGGAGAACTCCAGACTCTCTCCCAGACTATCGATGGGAGATATTGGGAACACAAGTCCAAAGTCACTCGCCAGATCCGACCCTCCACTTCCAAAAGTACTCCAACCACTTCATCTCCGAAACCCGCCACTCCGTCCAACACTTCCGCGTCCTCATCGGCAAAGTCCTCTGCCCCTAAACCCGCATCCAACCTCTCCAGTAAACTCAGGAAGGATGGACGCCTCACCTCCGAGGAACACAAACGCCGCTTTGACCTCAAGCTGTGCATGTGCTGCAGAGCTGCCGGACATGTAGCTAAGGACTGCCAGAAGTCCACTTCCCACGTGTCCAAAGCCCGCACAGCAACAACCTCCCCTGCTCCGGAAGCCAAACCAGAGGCCTCTACCCCTGAGGCAAAAAATTAGGGTGCAGCCTTCCGGACTCCGCATGGGAAGGAGGCTGCGTTGAATCCCACCGTGCACCTACGGAGACCCGTCTCAACATATTCGCTCTTTATAATCCCAAGGCCCTTATGCCTCTTGTTTCCCTTTCCGACTTTTCCGAAATTTCCGCTTTTCCCACTTTGTTAGATTGTGGTTCTACTGATTGTTTCATTGATACTACTTTCATTGACAAGCACCATTTTCCAACATACTCCGTTCCTCCTATTTCTTTGAAACTTTTTGATGGTACTTCCAATTCTACAATTACCCGTGCTGTTGACCTTTCCATTTGTTTCCCTTCTGGCTTTGTCACCTCCGATACATTTTATGTTACTCTGTTGGATTCTTCTTGTTCTCTTGTTCTAGGACACAACTGGCTCACCCGCTACAATTCGTCGATTGACTGGGTACTGGGCAGTATTACTTTCTGAATGCCGGCTCAAGACTTGCCAACGCCCCCGACGTCACCTCCAGAGATTCCGGACCCCAGTCCCCCATCTCACTCTGACACTCCCGACAAGGCGCCTCACAAAGCTCCTCGCATCTCGTTTGTCAATGCTGCTGCCTTTGTGCGCACGTGCAAACTCAATGGTTCCAAGCAGTTCAGCATTCACCTCTGTCCCTAGGACTCCAAACTCCGTTCCATATCCCGGAACTCCGGGATTTCTGAAACCCCCAAAGAAGTCGATCTTTCCTCCATCCCTCCGGACTATCACAATTTCCCCGATGTCTTCAGTAAGCGCAAGGCTGATACCCTTCCGCCCCACAGGGAATTCGATCTCAAGATTGACTTAGAGGAAGGTGCTTCTCCTCCTCTTGGGACTGTCTACGTGGTTTCCGCTACAGAACTCAAGTCCCTCTGGGAATTCATAGACGAACACCTCAACTACGGCTTCATCCGCCAGTCCAAATCTGCCCATGGCGCTCCCGTCCTCTTTGTCCGCAAGAAGGACGGATCCCTCCGCCTCTGTGTCGATTTCCGAGGACTCAACAAAATCACAAAAAAAGACCGCTATCCCTTACCCCTGATCTCCGACCACCTCGATTCCCCTAGCCATGCCAAGGTATACAGGTATACATGAAGATCGACCTCCGCCATGCATACCACCTTGTCCACGTTGCTCCCGGGGATGAGTGGAAAACTGCCTTCTGGACTCGCTATGGCTCGTACAAGCAAAACTACACTAATTGTACATAAGGAGGCCGATGGGAGACACTACACTACCTCCCCATCTCCATCCTCCTCACCTCCCTCCTCACCCTCGTCCTCCTCCTCATCCCCATCCTCCCCATCTGTCCCCTGACCCCCCTCTCCATCATCCTGCTCCTTTCCCGTCCACTCCGGCGCCCCCCAGCCTTCTCCGGAATCCCCAAACCGGGATCCCTGAGACACCAGGAAAGCTGCCAGGCCATCCGACAGTACCTGCCGGATCCCCAACAGCTGGGCCACGACGGCCCCCTGATAGGCCTCATTGGCATGCCTCTGGGCCTTGTAGGACTCCAAGAAGGCTCTGAGCACATCCCGGCACTCCTCGTCCTCCTCGCCCTCCCCTTTTCTCTCCTCCCGGGCCTCCAGACTCTTCTGCCTCTGCCTCTTCCAGTCCTTTCCCCCACACGGCCACCTGCTTCCCCGCTCCGGCCTCCTGGCATGACAAGTGCGCCTGCAAGCACCTCACGCACGTCCGCAACCTTCCGGTCTTCGGGCCCGGACATGGCACCCCTGCCCTCACGCAGGCCGCACAAGGAGTATTGGCCCTGGGGAGCCAACCCCCAGGCCTCTCCGCACTCACCTGCGATGGCCCCACCTCGGACCCCTTCACAGACCCACTCGCCCCACGCCTCTGTGACTCCTGCGACCCCTGCCGCAATCTTTCAGCTGCAACCCTTGCGACCTCCGCCTCTGCTTTCCTCCTCCTCTCATCCTCCTCTGCTTTCCTCCTCCTCTCATCCTCCTCCGCTTTCTTCCGTGCTTCCTCCTCAAGCTTCCGCCTCGCCTCCTCGCGCTTCTCCACCTCCCGCCGGGTCTTTTCTCCCTGGCCTCCTGAATTCTCCGGGTGGACTCCCACACACGTTCTTCCTCCTCTTGTTGGAGACGGGCAATTTCGTTGTCGGATTGTGAGTGAGTAGACATGATGGATGGTGGAACTAAAACAACAGGCAGTCAACGGTCACAAGGCACCTCAGATCGATCCCCGCTTTTCAAACTCCGCCATACTTCTATTTCCTATCATGGACTCCTATCCAGGCACTCAAGGGTTCGTGCCTAAGAGGGGGGATACTGTCACATCCCGAAACTTCCCTAACCCATCCAGCTCAATTCCGGCCCCCTATGATCAAATCCTGAATCCCGAGCCTCGGACTTTACCTTGAAAAATTTCTCTTTCATCGGACATTCCAAGTCCCGGACTTTCCACATTCCCGTCCCAGATTTTCATATTCTTATCTCAGCTATCTCTTGATATATGTCTCTTTCCTTTGACACTTCTTGACATCTACAGTTCCTATCAATAATTCCCTTCCCCCTTGCTTTGCAATTATTGCGCCATTGCCCTCAGTCACTATTCCACCATTCTGATGCCATTCCAATTCATTCCTTACTTTCTTCCGGAAACCCAAAACTCCAATTCGTCTGACATACTTTAAACATCTTTATATCCTCTGGACTCTTCAGTATATAAACCCGCTTGTACTCTCTGATATTTCCTTAGTTTGAATATCAACTAAATCCTGTTCTCTCCTGATCTGCTTCACTCTGAACTCCCTCAGTCCTTAAGTTGACCTTAGGATTGACCTCCGACCCTCTGCTCTGAAATCAAGGAACAGAACTCATACAGGGGCGCAGCACATAAGCTGAAGCCAAAGTTCCTTGCACCTCCAACCCCCTCAGGGATTCCCGACCAACTCTGCCACTCCACATGCTCCGGACTATCCAGGAATTCCGGGATTGAACCCGGACTTGACAGGGGCATATTTAGTGTCAGTAACCCCGACCCGAGCTCGCACATGCTCACGGCACGACCCACCAGTATATGACAAATACCATTCAAAGAATTTCCGTCAAATGTTAATGTTAGCTAAAGGGCTAACACATTTGGCCGTGTAACCTTTGCTGAAACTGAAAGAGCTCTCATCTTATTCTAAAGGTGGAAAAGTATATGAAGAACACTTAAGACGTATCTATCGATTCCTACTGATGGTGCATGGTTCGCAATCATCCTTCCTCCCCTCTGCTACGTGCCTCCACCAAGCTCAATTCAATCGCCAGTCTCAAATCTCAAATCGTCATCTATTTCCTCCAAATCAGATAAATGCTGTTTGGCCTCGGGTACTTCCTTGTTCTGAGCGATGTCAGTGTTTAAGATAGAGATATCAGAAGAGCTCCGTCTCGCAACGACTGGCATGGCGATGCGAGAGCGGGGAGATAACTGGCCAGGGAAATGGGAAGGGGTGATAGGTTTATACAAGCATCTTGGGCGGGAAAGAAATATTTCTATTTCTCAGTGCATCCTGAAACAGTTCTTACACAGACCATTGCATTCATGTGGATGCTGTTCAAAATTCATGCAGCTGGGAGACATATCCACCAAGCTTTCGAATGGTGACACATCTTGGCCAAGAGAGCTGTGAATGGACGATGCCGGGGTCAAGTATCCGGGCGCAAGTGATGGGCTATCTGTCTGCGAGCGATGTTTGGAAGCGGGACGTTCGGGTACAGTGGGAGGTGAGAGGGCGGTCGTCGATCGACGAGGTGGCGGTGGTGGCGGTGGTGTCCTCTTTGTAACCTCTGGACTCGTTCTTCTACTCGACAGAGATGGCGGTAAGATAGAAACGAATTCACGAGGAATTTGGAAGGTGTCATCCACTTGCTTGATGGGCATCAAGTACCGCTCTTCCTCGTCTTCTGCCACTGCGCTCGTCGTGCTTTGAACATCGAACCCAAAGTTAGTGGCTGAGCGAGGAGGCTCCATAGGCATGTAATTGAGAATCGATTCGTCGTCATCCGTCTCGTCTTTCTGATGACTACGGTGACCAGTGTCGTCCAAGAAACCGTCTGGACGTTTAGGCTCAAATGGCGAAGACTGGAGAGCGGGGGAGGTCCTCCAGACTGGCTCAGTATATGTGGTAGGGAACAGTCCCTTGCGACCACCCTTCAGCATCCCGAGCCACCAGTCATCGATCACTTCGTGAACAACTGTAATCTCATCTCCGGCCTTAAAGGCTAGCTCGTCTGAAGAGCCAGTGAAGTCATAGAGCGCCCTGACCAGTTTCTTCTCCTGCTGTGACGGAGGCTTGAGAATGCGACCAGTAGTCCTAGGTGGTGATTCGCCTGGTATATCTGTGGCTCCCACTTTTGGTGACTTCCGCGAAAAAGATCTTGAGCTCGGTGGGCGTGCAAAGTGGGAAGAGTCAGTGTTAGCCTTCTCTTCATCGTCATTCATCAATACAGCGAAATCGTCCCGGCCCTTCTTTCCTCGACCCGCGATGGAGCTTACAGCATTGGACGCCCAACCGCTGACGCTTATCCTCTTGCTCGGTTTCGTGCTCTCGGCGAGGGTTTCTGCAGTGGTGTTGCTGTCTGAACGCTTTCGGGAAGCCCGCGATGCAGAGCGGGAGAGGGAGACCGGTTTCTTCTCAGCCTCAGACTTATGTCGCGATGTGGTAGGGGTGACTGCGTTGCCTTCCAAGTCGATTGACGACGGTGACACCGTGGAATTATTCGAAAGGGTCGACCGCTTTGAGCGTATAGTAGGTAACTGGTTATCGTTAGCACGCGAAGAAGCGTGCGTTCGGGAGTCATTCCTTATGTGCTCGAACTTCATCAACTTCGACCTTTATATTGTGTCAGTAACGTGTACGCGAAACTTTCGGTAGTCGCTCACTCATTACACCAGTTGGCCTTCACGTCCTGCAAGATCTCGAAATATTGCTTCGCAAAGTTTAATTGAATGTCAAGGAAAGTCGTCAGCTCCCGCAACTGCAGGACCTCGTTCTCTTGGATAGCCCGCATCCGAGAGCGCACGTCCTCAGAGGTCTCCTCGCTGTTTCACAATCAGTATGACAAAAGTGCACGAGTGCTGTACCAACTCACAAACGTAACCGACAGCTTTGAAGTTCATCTTCTGCCTCCCGCCTTTCCTTCTCCTTCTCTTTCCTGCTGTTCCTGATCTTTTCCACTTTGCTTATTGCAGCGTCATAGCTCAGCCTGCATGTTGTGATATATTAGCATAAGTGAGGTCCATCGCGACCATGAATGGACTCACCGACGACTGTCCAGTTTCTTCCGTTGATGCTCGTAATCTTTGATATCCTGCCCGAACTTCTCGCACGATGCGATGAATGTATCCTGTAAAGTGAGCGCATATGCCTCTTGGAGTGTTGCTATCTTGCAATGAGCCCTGCCTAGTTTCACAAGGGACGTTCCTGTAACGTGTCCATCATTCAGTGCGTGCAAACAGCCTAGCGCCGATAACATTCACCAAAGACAGAGTCATCGCCGAACTCTTCTCCATGGGTCACCATGACTATGCCGAGGGCGTCGAGTGGCATGAGTTTCTCAGCCTCTCCAGAAGCCGGAGATTCTTTCTTCTTGGAGAGTGCATGTTGGTGGTCTTCTGAAGCTGCCTGCAGCCTGAGACGTGCGAATACGTTGAGACAGTGTTCAACGCCTTATACCCGAAGTTGGAAGGGTAACGTACCGAATTATACCTTGCTTCCGGAGTTCTATGTCTTGCTCTAACTCCTTGAGTTCATCGACGACGATGGTCTTGTCCCGGGACGATATTTTCTCCCCTGCCCACTAGTCCCATGTTTCAACACATTGAACAATGCAATGAAAGGTCATACCACGAACCTGTCTGAACTTGCCGAGCTGACCAGGAGTCGTGGGTTAGTTCAGTAGGTTTACACTCGACTATAGGAGCCCACACCTGTTTGCTGGTCATGGATGTGGAGAAGAAGAGACGTGCCTCGATCAACTCAGGATTCGGCGGACATCACAACCCTGTGTTTTATTCGTCCACTGGTCTAACTTTTGGAAGTCGGCCTTGTCCGACAAAACTTGAACAACGACGCAAGCCTTTATACGTAGAACAAAGAAACGATTGTCTTCCTACTATCTATACCGGTCTGCCTAGGGGAGACTAGAACAAAAAAACAGCGCGAAGAACAACCGATGCGATACAAGTTGTGACCAAATAATAAAGATAACCTAGTGGTTGCCAGAGTTTATTGCTTCGAGGCTAGGCGCATGCCTTCTTGTATCGCAACAGCCTCTTCTACCCATGGGAGCCTGAAGAAATCGCTCCGCCGAAGCTCTTCTGTGCGGATGGTGGCACCTTCACTGGGCCCACTCCCAAGAATGCTTTCAAGATCTCGCGACTGTGACTCCAGCCATGTCTGGATGAACTTCGCTGGGTCCTCTGCAAAGCTCTGTAGGAACACCCGCTTCGTATGTGAGTTATGCAATGATTGCGCAAGCAGTGCAATCTAAGAGGAGGTTTGGACGTCAGCTCAACTTGGCCTAGGGGTATAGTAGAGTAATTTACCTCGTCGTCTAATTTGCCAAGGTCTTGCGTGCTCTCTTTGGTCGACTGAACGATCACGGCCATTCGGCTCTTTAGACTCGTGTCCTCCATTTTGATTTCAACATCCCATGCAGACGGCCGTTCCGGGGGAGGAACTCCGGGATTGAGCATGTAATGGAGAATTATAGGATCCGCAGGCATGAGGTAGCGATTCACCAACTCAGGCAGCTGCTGGAATACAATCGATTCTCCACCAAAGATCTATAGGGTGAGAAAATTGATTGAGACATGATGTCTTGACAAGGTGCAGGAAACTGACTGGACGTAGATAATCATCCGCCCTTATCCTCCGACGGTCAACCTTGTCTTGCAGGCCATTGATTTTGATATAGTTCCAGAGTGCTTGTATCACACCTATACGACTCTCTTCCTTGATGCCCAGAATGCTAGCTGTTGTCACTGTCAGATGTTGCCACAAAGGAAATGGATAACTTGGGCCTTACCTAGCTCGGGGCTAAGTTTGTACTGCTCTGGGATCTGCTCAAGGTGCATTAGAATTCGAACTCGAGTTGGTTGGTCGCCCGTTCGTCTTATGGTAAATCCGTCGAGCGGGGGCTGTACACCCTGAGGTCGAGGCCACTGCAAACATTTTGCGTGAGATACAGGAGAGCGATATTTATCACATACCTCGACGATGTTACCATCAGGGTACAAAGTAGGATCACGGTCAAGGTCGACAATCATCCTCTTGATAAATGTCGAGAACTTGCGAGGTGCCACTCTATCGCGAGACCGCTGGTTCGGTACCTAACGATACTTAGGTGTGAATCGTATTAACTCAAGTTCGAAGGCAAGAACACACCTCCAATAGGCGCCCTTCTACTTTCAAAGACCACGCTGGTATGCCTTGTCCAGTTTCAAAGTTGACTGCGTCTCCTTCGGCTTCAGCTTCACCAATCTGCCAAGTTTGACCGGATACCGTGTGGCTGACGAATACCCTCAGTGTCCGCGTCGTCTGTCCAGTATGTGGTTTAGCGAAACGAAGAGGGAGATTCATACGCGTGCTTAAACATACCGTCGGGTTACGTGCCAACGCGTCCTGCACCTCAACTCTTTTTCTCGTCATGGTCCAGTCAAGCTTGCGTTCCATCTCCAACAAGCTTTGATACATTCTGGACTCCTGCGCGAAGTCAGGTAATTGGGAAAGTGCGTTTGGTATGGATTTATCCGTGAGTTTGCGTTTCCTGTGAGATTATAGGACTCATATTAGATTATGAGTCTGCTGGACTGTAGCGACTTACTTTGCAGCCTTGACGCCGTCCATATTGTGTGATTGCGAAAGTCAGTCGGGAATGTGCACAGTGGTAGTGAGACGGTGGGGGATCGGGGAAATGCGTCGGGGTCAGACTACCAGAAATGGGACTTGGTCGGTGACTGGTGATTAGTGACCGGTGGCCCTCAGCTGATACAGCTGACACGCAGGCTACAGCGTCGACGAGGCTCTCAGAAAGTCACATTTCATACAACACTAATCTATCTGAACATACAACCAGCATAAACTTTTGCAACTACTCAAACGACTGCACTACCTGCTAATCAAATCTTAATGATGAAGAACGTTTGTCGAGTGATCTAATCAGCAAGGAGGGCGTTACACAAATGCGGAGAAACTTACAAGTTGTCTCCGAGCATCCTGGAAATCGCTTTCAGTAAGTAACCGCCCTTCAAGAATCTTGCCCATGTGTGTCGGTGCATAGCGCATGCCTTTCCTCCGGATCCCAACCAATACCTTCAAAGCAGGAAGTGGTGTGCGTTGGAACGAAGTTTTGGCCTGCGCGCAGAGCGGACGGTGCTGTGGCGCGATGAAACCGTCGCATTGCACCTCGATATCCCCCTCATCTTGCAGGTCTTTCGCATAGATGCAGAGGAAGCGGCATAGTTCGATATACGTCGCATAGTCCCTCAGATACAGTTGTCCAGAAAACACGTTGAGCTGGTCGATCAGAATCCGAGGGGGGGTCCAGTCAAGTGGGACAGTAGGAACATTGTACAAGGTCAGGTCGTCGCAAGGCTTCATGGACTCGATCGTGCGAGGCGTGTATACATGTAGGTGGACGTGTTTGCTGCCCCTGATTTCTGACATTAAGCCGTTGACTTCATGCGGGCTCAAAACGACAAGTGCCGGATTGTGCGCCACTGTTCCAGAAAAAATCCACTGGACTGGTCGTAGATAGTCGTCCGCTTTCCCCGCGGAGCAGACCACCGTCTTGCAGAAATCTTCCGTTGCCAAAACAAATCGGCTCCACACGTGGTCCTCTTTGATAGCTGCCGTGGTGTTTTTGAGAGTAGTAAAGACTGGAAGAAACGCCTTTGTGTTTTCAGGAACAACCCCACTCTTCACGAACGCGATAACGTCTCGATGAATGGAATGGGTCGCTGGTGGCACTTTGTTGGGACGTTCTACCTGCCGCTCGCGCTCAATCTCGTGAATCACCTCCCTTTCCTGCTCCTCGTCCATACTAGCATCGCGGAGTGTCATGATTCCGAGGTGCAGACAACGTTGGCGAATCTCCGGGATCGCCAAGGCAGTGGAACTGCCAGACTTTCGCGGCGAGTAGAGATCTACCAGCGATTTTGCCTCTGGCTGAAGCCAGATGCTGGACAATTGTTTCGGCGTGATCTCATTGCTACAGAATCTGGACCAAGCACCGTATCGAGATGCATGATCCGTCCCTTGCTGCGCCCAGTGAGAAGCCCGCTGTTGAATATCGTTGCACGTCTCGTGTATGGCCCACTGCAAGATATCTGTCACACAGATGGAATCCGAAGCATGCTTGGAAGTAACAGAGCGAATGGTCCGATCGACTTCTAGAGGGGCGAAAAACATCACAGAGTGACCGTGGCCGAGCTTACGCATCCGCATGCAACCTACGAACGACAGGCCATGAGACTCGAGCGTCGAAAACATAAAGAAGCTGACATACCTTGGGTCAAACGATCTTTGGTAACCTTGGGGCCCAGCGTAACTGCAGCTCGGCAACCGGCAGGGAACTTGATGTCGGTACCCCTCGTGTGGGCATCGTCGAGATACACGACGCACTGGTCTAGCTGCTGAGCGAATGGTGACGACAGGAGGAGCTGCGTGGTGCCGTCTCGAGTGAGAACGGTCAGTTCATCGTCTTCATTGAAATAGATTGCAGCGAGTGAGTCCGGGCTGAGCTTCAGCCACGCGGCCGCCAGCTCGTGATTTCGAAGCTCCAGCATCTGCGCACCGACGTCTAGTAAGACACGTATCTCGGGCTTCTGCACGACCACCATTTGTAAAAATTCGTGCGCGGTGCGTCTGCTGCCGTTTTCGTGAGCCGTCAGCATGTATAGATTGTTCTCGGGCTGTAGCAGGTAAGCGAGCATTCTTGCGTTGGTTCCTCCCTGGTGCTCCGGGTCACGTTGAGAAATGGACGTAGGTAACAAGTATCGGCCATCATTTGTGCCAGAGAACCCTGACCGGATTCAGCCTCACGAGTTCGACGATTAAGTTGAGGGCGTGTGTACTCACCGGTGATGAGATGAGTTCTGTTCTCCGCTAGATCCCAACCAGAACACGACAGCTTCGATGGAAACTCCTTCGCTTCCTTGGGGAAGACGACTCTTGAAAGGTAGAAGTCCACCACAGCTTGAGTCCTAGCGAACAGAGGGAGAAGGTGCGTGTTCCATTGCTCTGACGATTTGATATTGACCCCACTCAAGCTCCGAAGGTTGCCCGGGACTGCGGGACATTTTCGAATCCATAACTCGTACTCCAAGGATGGGTTGTCCTGTATTAGAAGAATTTCAAAGCAAGTTTTCAATTGCTCTTCGGTGAGACCTCCATAGTAATAGGACAAACACGTGAGAATGATGGCAACGTCGGGGTGTCCAAACTCTGCCTTGGATGCTGGAATATCCTTCGCCCGGTAGGGGACAGCAAGCATGGTGCGTGGTGGGGCAAGGCCATAGTCTACACGCCATCGCCGTTCCTTGAGCGCAAATAACAGAATGCCGGAGGCCAAGAGGCCACGTAGCAGCAGTAATCCATTCCACAGAGCACTCTGGCGAGCGTACTCTTCTACCATCTGGATCGTTGAAGACGTGACATCTCTGCAAGATATGAAGTCGCGAATGGCCCCTCTGAGCCCTGAACGAACTTGATCGAAACTGAAATTGGCAAGGTGTCCATCGATAACGTCTCTGGCTATCAGTGAGATCAGTTCTTGACCAGCGCTAGCTTGCAGAATGCGCGTGCGGGGGAACGATCCAGGTGGGCTGCATTCGCACTCGATTTCGAGTGGTAAATGTTCTTGGAGGCGATACACGTGCTTCCTCACGAGGCCAAGAACTTGTTGGGTGGTCGTCCAACGCTCGGGAAATCCTTCCAGATGCTTCTGAAGGCCGATAGTGTACACCAACTGGTATCGGACGTGGAGAATCTCGTCGCTCTCGTCCAGAATGTCTCGGGCATGAGAATGGAGCCATCTCTGAAGCTTCAGCAACTCGTCGGCCACCAGATTGTCCTCATCCAGCTGCTTCTCCACGCTCATGAGCTTGAGTGACAGGACGTGATCAGGTTGAACAACGAGAATTCCGCCCTCGCGTTTGCATTCCTGCATGATCTCGTGCAGCGCCCTGACCCCTGAGGAGTCGATCTCAAGTGAACGTGAGAACGGCAAGTAATATATGCGCCTATTCGTGAGTCCACCGAGGCGATCGACGAGCAGCTGGAACATCTGCGCCGTCAACGCTTTTGGGACGATAACGCGAACAAGTTGATTGCCATTAGCGAGAGCGGCGACAACGATGGGGACGATGACCGACGACTTGCCCTCTCCCATATGAAGCTGCATAGCTGTGTTCTGACCGGACTGCGGTGAAATCATTTCAAAGGCAACGTTCGCTTGAACTCGGCGAACCAGGAAATCACCTTGCAACTGATTTGAGAGGGCATCAGATCACAGATATCAACACGCAGGAACTGAAGGCAAACAAACCTGGACCAGCAGCCAGTCTGGGTGCTGCTCCCCATCCCATCCCTCACATCCCTCGTTCTCCAATTCCTTGAAGAATTCTTCGTGGTGATTATCCATGACCAATCGGAGTAATCTTCTGGAGCGTTGGAGTTCGAGACCAAGCAGAGTTAGCGATATTAAGCAATTCTTCCAGTTATCGGTTAGCTCGGTCGAGGACGTGGATGCAAGGCACCGAAAGAGACTATCTGCCGTGATACGTGGCCATTGACCGGACTGATAGACAGCCTGTTCCTGTTCCCTCATGCATTCAGGGCCCAGCGCCTGCTTGAGAGCATCCAAGCCTTGGAAGTAGGCGTCTCTGCATTGGAGATGGTGTTGCTCGAGTACTGCGATGGTGGGTTTCTCCGTGGCTCTACTATGAGTCGCAAAGGACGTCTCAGCACCGAGCTGCTCCGCACTATCATGGAAGTCATCAACGTATTCACGTTGAAATGAGGTGTTCGAATTCAGCCCAACAGCGGCAATCAGTTGATGTAATCCACTGTGACCAGAAAACAAAGCCTTTTCAGCCTTTGCGGTGTAGCGGGGCAACTTTGCGCATGATAGGGAAGGTGGTGTAGATCGGCTAAAAAGTTGGTCCACTGTGACCACCCAGGGCACACGAGGGGTAGCACTAGAACACGGCTGAAATGCATACTGTGGTAGTGATACCGGAACAGAGTGCGCCCCGCTGAGAATCTCTTGAACACGAGTGAGATGCTCCTTTAGCTTGAGATTGCGGTAACAACCAGAGAAAAGAGTGCGGAGGTCGGTATTCAAACTCGACATATTGTAGGAGCTTTTTTCCAGCGAACGACATGACGGAGGAGTCTCGGATGGCCAAGCCATGAGCAACTGGTTTACTGCGGTATCAACGTCCGCTGCTCGTCGGCCGTCATACAGCCCGCGCTGGCGTAGCTTCAACTCGCAGACTGTCTCGTCTGGATTGGCAGGAATAGAACTTTCGGGACTGTTGTCGAATCGGTGTGCGGAGGCGTTAACATGAAAGGATAAAGTGTTTGCGGAGATACTGTATCCCCGCGAGAGGTCGTAGTCATCATAGGGAGGTGGATCCTCCAAAACGAACTGCGGATTTGTGGCGAATGCCAAGAGTGTTGGGACTAGTTTTGCAAGTTTCGGAGAATGATATGCCATGGCAGGAAGGGAGAACAACAATCGGAAGCGCTGTCGAGCTTTGTTGCTTTGGCGAAGTAGATTGTATGCCCTGATCCATACCAGCGGTAGATCTGGGCGCAACCACGTGCTATCGTACTGCAGTGACTGCAGTGATGATGAATTACCCCCATGCACTGTTTCTCCCCACGATTCAAACAGGCCCACGATATTTTCTGTCGTATCCAAATCAGTGGCCCAGCCATAGATAATAGACGCAGCGCTGTAAGCATGATGTTCTGCGGATGTGGGCTTCAACAAGTCTCTGGCTTGATACTCGGCATCGCATTCTCCCCCTAGGAGACCGGAGAATTCAAATGCAAGGAGGTGTGCAGCTCGCAGCGAAGCACGTTCAAACAGGTGCACTTCACGAGCTGGAAACTCCAGGAACAACGAATTCGAGTGGTTTTCGTGGAACAACTGAACCCTCTCACAGTGCTCTTTGATTGCTTTGGCCGCTGTGTACAGTCTATGATGGTGGGTAGTTGCGGGAAGGCACGACCACTCCACTTTCTGCATCTGCTTGAGGTGCTTTGGGTACCATGTCCGTGTGGAACATAGAGATGCAATCAAGCACAGGAGGTCTGCATCGCGACATTTGAGCTTCATGAATGATCCACAGCTGGCTGACCACAATATACACAACGCTTCTTCTGTGCCCGTCCTGCCTGTCAGCGGGTCAGCGCTACATCCGCTGCTGCTCAGCGCGTGCAGGTAAGCACGATAAAGCTTGTTTGTCAAGCTGACATTCCCCGTGAGGCACCCTAGCTCGGTATCGACCTTGTATGTCTGGTATGTGACCCGCCGAAGAGGAGGACAATGGGTGTCGACCACGATCCGGACGTGATGTCCATGTCTCTTGTAGGAAACATCACCATCAGGTATGAGGACGCACCGCTGGATGAGTTCTTCTTTGGCCTGAATTTTCGGACGAAGAACGAGTTGATTGAGTAAACCAAACATCGTCCCGGTGGATTGGTTCTTGTCATAGACCATGTCCCTGATGTTTCGAGACTGGAGGTCTCCATCTTCGTTGACAAAAAAGGAAAGGCCATATCGAGGTAACTCAACGGACAACCGTGGTGAGCATGTGTACTGAGCTGAGTCGGCAGTGGAAACAGTGATTATAAGATTTTCGGAGCGGTCAAGCGGTTCCAAAAGACGGGAAATCGTCGTCCATGTTGCGCTTCGGATGTCAACAAACAACTCGGAGCCCTTGTGCATGCGATACAACCCAGGTGCGAGACTAATCTCCCAGTTCTCTGGCGAAGGCTCCCAAAGCCTTTCGAGAGGGCGCACTTCAATGATCGATGTGGTTAAATTCAACCAATGAGCATGATCCTTCACCAATACTGCTGGCAGATCGGATCCCATCTTTTCTTGAGCGACAAGTTGCCAGATATCAGTTGTATGTTCATGTTGCGCGCGTATGACTAGGTCGCCACTGCTGAGCAAAAAGTGGACCTACGCACGTATAAGTTCTCGAATTCAGACCGTTATGAGCACAGGCAACCTTACACGATGTCCAGATATGATACCTCGCGTCGAAAACTCCATCCCTGGGAGATCACTTGGTGTGATATTGAATACTTGCTGCGAGGAATGGTCAGCAACTTGTGTCATGCTACCAAGATCCGAAACATACCTTTCCAAAGATCAGGGAATACGCCGGATGTTGTATTATCGTATGTGGCAATCTGCCTAGCGGCTTTCCGTCCACCAAAAGTGTCCCGTCAAGCAAGTTGAAATGCACCACTTGCGAACATTGGGTCGTGGTTGCCGCAGTTTGGCATGAGAACCAACGAGTATTTGAATTCCGCAACTTCTCCCACTTGGAACCTGGACGATAGGCAGACCAAACCTTGGTGACAGCAAGGTCAAGCCCAGCATCGTTGGTTGTAATGAGGCCGCTCAACCTATCCTCGAGCGCTAGGGATAGACGGCAGTCCCGTTCAAGGAGCAGTCGCGAGGATGCAGGAACACTTGAGACTTTACTAGGAGTATTGTCGTGTATGAGGACTGCGCAAGAAAGCAGGATTGCTATGTCCTCGGGAGAATGAAGAAGCGTCTGTATATTGGCCGGGCCAACGTCGAAGGTGCTTCGACAAATGGAAGCCATGTCACGCAAACGCCAACGAAATTCCTCGTTGTCAGTACCCTCAGGTGCCTTTGTGAACTGAGATGACAGCTCCTGCACCCAGGAAAACGTCTTCTCACGCACACTACGCAGGAGTTTGAGAGTTCGTTTCGAGACCTCTACGCTCAGGCTTGATGCAAGTAAACGGCCAAGCAACAAGGAAACAGTGCTCATCGTGACTCCTTCCAACCAGTTTTCTGCGACGTCCATTACTAGGGTTTCGACTTCGCCCAAAAGTGCATGGCAGAAAGACGGGTGTTGAGGTTCCTGGTGCCACGTCCACTCCCCAGACTCGGAAAGTGGCCCAACTTGAGAAACTGCCTGAGCCAGTAATAAATGAACTTCAAGACGACGGTAGCTCAGTGTTCGATCGTGGAGCTCTCGCAAAATGTTCAGCCATTGCAGCGAAAAACCACTGCGCAAGTGTCCGAAAGCAATAAATTCGTGGATGGAAAGATCCTTGTGGCAGTTTGCTTGATTTGCCAGAACTTGGTTCGAGCTGTGCAAGGTACCATCGAGGTACTCTTGTAAATTATGGTATGGCCCGATGTGGAGTTGGTGAGTGCAGTAACGTTTGACGCTGGGGCTACCAAATGCATCCGAGGCACGAACACGAGTAAAGCTGTCGAAGCCATAAAATGTGAGACCGTTATTAACACAAACGTGACTTTTCTTGCTAGGAATTGACGTGGTGCGATAGTGTGTCTTGGCGAACGGTTTTGTGTCCGACGCTAGAGAGACCCTTGACCTTGGATGCTTGACAAAGTAGCACTGAAGTGCGGCATAGCCATCGAGGAGAAGATAAGGATCTCCGCGTTGCTGGGGTGGAGAACAGAGATCAACAAGAAGATGGAGCGTGGCCGAGCGCCACATGTTAAAAGACACAGGGCAATCCAGTTCAAATACGACAACTGCAGCATCCAACTTGCGGGCTGGCAGCGGCCACTCATGAACAGAAATTTCCATTCCGCCCAGCCGTTTTTCGAGTTTGCACTTGTGACAGCGTTTCTTTGCATGGACGTCGTGTCCATACCAATCGATGATGAAGGTGTGATCTGTGATTGCGGCCTCTCGTCTAAGGTCTGCGTGCTCAGCATTTGCTCTATCAAGTTCAACGACCTTGCGATCAACGTCGCGCTGCGCTGCTTCTTCAATGCGGGCCTTGAGCTGCTGAAGACTTGAGGAGCTGTTGTAATAACGTACGGCAAAGTTGCTTGAATTGATTTTGATTTCATTCGAAAACACCGACCAACCACAACATGATCGAGAGTGGCGAGTACGGATATAGTGGTATACGTGGCGAAGGCGAAGGAGGTTCTCAGCTTTACGAATGAGCAGACTCTCCAGGAGAGCTGTGGGAATTACAGGGGAGTAGTCGGCCATTAAGGGAATATCTTCGATTACTACTTTGTCGAGGGCAACCCAAAGCTCGATCGTTGTGAGAAGCATGATAGACAGATTCTCTGGGTTATCCACGTATACTTTCAGCGCACTGGAAGAATATTTGTCTGCCAAGATCTCGAGCTTCACGCATGCGTCGTCAGCATTTGTAACGCGAGCAACCCAGTCATCAATACCCTGCTCAACTGCTTGCTCGACGTCGTACAGGGTAAGGTGCGGCTCAGCAAGGTATCCATCCGCGAAGAACTTTCCATCCGACGACAGAAAATCGTCCAGACTGCCTCGGGGACGATGTTTTGGATTGAAATCAGTATGAGGGATGTCGGCGTCGCGGTTCCTAAGGGCATCACGGATGTGGCCACGACTCCCAAGCAGCGACAGTTGAGTGTCTCTCTCAAGATCAAGCTGGGAGGAAGTCCAGTGCGGGGATGCGGCTTGGGCATCCTGCACCAGCTTCCACCTTGCTTCCAGAGTCTCACGAATACCAGTACATGTCTGCAGTGCCGTGCGTGACAGCCAATCAGGTGCCGACGAGCCAAGCTTCATCAGACGCCGGCTGACTTTGGCCGACATGAAATGGAGAAGCTCGCTTTCTACGTCTTCTTGGATCGCCTTCTGTGCCAGCTTGTGCATGAAGAATATCATGAACGCCTTGTAGGTCACACGTCCAAGAGCAGTCCGCTCTAGAGAAGTCTGAAGCACGACCCGTATTAGGAGCCAGAGCGACGAGCGACGCCAAGGTAGCCGTGAGTTGTTCCAAACGACATCGTCACCGATACGTTTGCTGATGCGAACGATGTCTGCGGGGCCACCAATACCCCGTAAGATGCCGGTAAGAAGTTCAGTGATATAGCGTGGGTGAGCGGTCTCCCGATCTTCAATAACTGTAGACCGTGCCTTTTGACTCGTAGGAGCAGAATCAAGAACATCTTCATTCATGTGGGTGAGATAATTTGCAAGTTCAGATTGGAAAATCTGATCACTGAAAACATCGTTGGGGATCGCGATGGCTGGCCCAGGGTATGAGCACACTAGCTTTCCTCGTGCACCCATAACAGCGCCAGCCATCGGGGACACCTCAAACGACTCGAAGATAGTAGTGTCTTCCTGCTTTCTAACGATGACAGCGGCATTTTGAGCCCGAATGAGATACGCGAGGACATCTATGTATTTTCAGTATATAGAATCTAGGTAAGCCCAAACACATACCTCCTGCTTTCATCCCGTGGAGTTGGGAAGTAATGCGGCCCTTTTCCATGGTTTCGAGCTCCATGGTGGTGCTGAGGTTTTCTAACATTGTCGTAATACAACTCCAGTGAGGCTTATTTGCGTCGCTGATATGCCCAGTATAAGCACAAGCAGCGGCCCAAATAGCTCCAGCTAGTGCATGGTCATTAAAAACAGTATGGTCATCTCCATCAGGGAGACGCAAGGGACAGATGACATGAGCAAGAATGTACTCCAATGACCGGTCATCCTTGATGTCAAGGACCGATTCAGGCATGAGAGTCTCGACTGCGTAGCAGAAATTGAGAGTATGTTAGACTTGATCTCTGAGGAGGAGCAAGAGCAAAACAAAACGGCAAGAAAAAAGCGCATATGCTCCGATATAAAGAAAACCTTTCAAGGGACCTCGAGGCACCCCTATTTTATTGAACTTTGACAAGGAATTTGTCCTCGAATTAAGTTCTGCACCGGAAGGGGACCTACAATGTTATCAGCTGAGATGATTGTTCTCATGAATAGAGTTTCTTTTCCGCAGCAGTCCAAACTTGTGCATGTAAAGTCCATCCAAAAGGCGTTCCCAAGATAAGGATAAGCAGGTTACCTCAGGATCAGATGGACGGCTGTTGAAATGGCGACTGCTTTGATTTCATCAACTCGAGGATCGTTAACATCCAACAATGTACGAGGGTGAAGAATAATACATGGGGCGTCGAAATGAAACAAAGAGTGCTTCATGCTCGTCGTCGCGGTAGTTTGAACTTTGGGGTTCACTGGAGTCTGCGCCGTGAAGTAGTAGAAGGCTTCGAACCTGTCATATTCACATTTGGTAGTATGTAATTCATCCAGATTTTTATCCACAAAATAGGGTGCTCCTTCCGTTATTATAAAGCACCAAGACAATCCCGCGTTGTAGGAACTCCTGGTAGCACTCCTCTGCAAGTAAAACATATCCCTTGTTCTCTGATCGCAGACAGAGCACTTTCCTTGACCCGTTTCCTCCACAATTATATGAAAGCCTCACACACAGGTCCGGGCGTCTTGTTGGAAGATGATACGTGACTTGTATGTATGTACCATCGTCTCGTCTGTAGACCCAGGCAACTGCTACACGTCCATCCTCACCCAGATACCACCAGCGTGCCCCGTTAGCCAGTACCGAGCAGTTCCCGTTAGATCCTGCATGAAAACGTTTTTTTGATGACTGCTCACGTCGGCGCAAACCCTGGACAACGACTGACGCAGGCGGGGGATATCAGACAATTGTATCACGTAGTGTATCTGTATCACCTAAAGTATGAATGATCCCGGGGAGGCGGATTCACGCACCAGGTCAGAGTGGCAAGAAAACAAGTCCAGGTCGTGGCCATCAACGACAGGCAGTAAGATTGAAGTACACTGACCCGCCAATGATAGCGTTGTGAGTTGTTGATGGAATGCTTTCCGTAAGATTTGTACCTGCATAAGAAACTTCGTCCGCTGCAGGGCCAAAGGTGCTTCATTATTCGGTCCTCATACACGTTTGTTGAGAAAAACGAGATAAACTGCACCTGCAGTGCCTAGTATAACATCAAGAAACACTGAGGACACGAGTGAGCAGAAATGCCCAACAACCTGAGCGCGGCCGTGCCTCGGTAGGCCCCAGCTATGATGTACTCTGCCAAACTTGGCCACGATCATACACACCATACACCAAATCCGTCTGTTCCAGTACCATCAACGCCTCCCGAATCTCAACTGCAATATCTTCAACTAACTGCAGCGACCGTCATACAAGCGAGTTGTCACAATCAACGGGTGATTGTAATCAGCACTTAGCACACGCGAATCACAATTCCGTGCCCATGAGCATACGAGCACCTCGCAAAGGCGAAAACTATGAACTCAGCGTTGATCTCAACAGTGAATACCGTGATAAACGGAAGGATGCGATCAAGAGAGTCATAGCATCGATGACCGTCGGTAAAGGTGCGTTCCTTTCGCCCAAGATGTTCGCTGCAGCGCTGAAACACCGACAGACGTGTCTGGCCTCTTTCCTGATGTGCTAAAAAACATGCAGACAGAGGATATTGAGCAGAAGAAATTGGTGTATCTATATCTGATCAACTATGCAAAGACACAACCCGAGCTCGTCATATTGGCCGTGAATACGTTCGTCAAGGACTCAGAAGATCCAAACCCTCTCGTCCGAGCACTCGCCATCCGAACGATGGGCTGCTTGCGGGCGGAAAAGATCATCGACTACCTATGTGACCCACTGCAACGTGCTCTCAAGGATGATAATCCATACGTTCGGAAGACAGCCGCTCTCTGTGTCGCCAAACTTTATGATCTCAAACCAGAACTCGTAATCGACAATGGTTTCCTGGAACAACTACACGACATGATTTCAGATAGCAATCCAATGGTGAGTTCCACTGTATTTCAGAGTCAATCATGTGCCAACATGATCCAGGTCGTCGCGAATACTGTCGCAGCTCTGACAGATATCCATACAAACGCAACATCCAGTCACCCTCCACCCTCATCCTCTGATCCTGCCATCTTCATCATCACTTCAACAATTTTGAATAAACTATTGATCGCCTTGAACGAATGCTCGGAATGGGGTCGTGTCGCGATCCTAAACGCACTGGCTCGATATAACTGTCAAGACGAGAAAGAGAGCGAACACATTTGCGAACGTGTTGTCCCTCAATTCCAGCACGTTAACGGAAGTGTCGTACTCGCAGCTGTCAAAGTGAGTTCCTCTCGTTCCATACATGGCTCTATGACGAACTTTTCCCAGGTCATTATGATACATATGCGTGGCATACGACGGGAAGATCTTGCTAAGCAGCTCATTCGCAAGATGGCACCACCATTGGTCACGCTCCTCTCTTCGCCCCCAGAAGTTCAGTGGGTCGCGTTGCGTAACGTCAACCTCCTCCTCCAAAAGCGGCCGGACCTACTTTCGAGCGAGATGAGGGTCTTCTTCTGCAAGTACAACGATCCACTGTACGTCAAAGTCGAGAAGCTGGATATTATGGTGCGGCTAGCGAATGATAATAATGTTGATGCACTCCTGAGCGAGTTAAAGGAGTCAGTACCGTTTTCATTACATCTTGCACGATGTTGAGATAGATCTTGTAACAGGTATGCCTCAGAAGTCGACGTCGACTTCGTGCGGAAAAGCATTAAAGCAATTGGGCAGACTGCAATCAGCATTGAGAGTTCAGCCGAACGATGTGTCAACGTACTGTTGGACCTCATTGCAACTCGCGTGAGCTACGTTGTTCAAGAAGCGGTGGTGGTGATGAAGGTTTGCTTAAATACTAAGGCGTCTTTACTCAAATTTCTGACCAAAGGACGGTCACAGGATATCTTCCGAAAGTACCCATCAACTTACGAAGGCGTCATACCCACATTATGCGCCAACCTCGAGGAACTAGATGAACCAGAAGCCAAAGCGTCGCTCATTTGGATCATTGGGGAGTATGCTGAGAAAATTGACAATGCGGATGAGCTTCTGAATATTTTCGTCGATACATTCACGGAGGAATCATATCAGGTGCGTTCAATCCGCACCGCATGATGTCCCAGCTCCTAAGAGGAACGGCTCAGGTGCAACTGCAAACTTTGACGGCAGTGGTGAAACTGTTCCTAAAGAAGCCCGACTCGTCGCAAGGAGTGGTACAACAGGTCTTCAACACGGCCACGAAAGACTGCGATTCACCTGATGTGCGTGATAGGGCATACATTTACTGGAGGCTGCTATCAACGGACCCTGGTGCAGCGAAGGTGCGAATACGCTAAAACCGGTGATTACGGTGTCGACTCATGACTATCTACGACTTCTAGGCCGTCGTTCTTGCAAAACGACCTCCAATCTCGATACCGCGAATGACTGTCTCTCCAGTGTTGTTAGAAGAGCTCTTGGGCGAGATCCCAACTTTGGCGAGTGTGTACCACAAACCTGCAGAGACATTCATTGGCCATGGACGGATCAGCGCGGACTCCGTACAACGCAAGGAATCAGAGTTCGCCCTTTCTCATCTGGCTTCAATCCATCCATACTCTAACCTATAATGCTCCAGGCTATCAGACGATCGCTTCACCGCACAAAAAGTTCTCCAGACGGTCGTCGCTGGCCAACAAGCCGAGAACCTGCTCGATTTTGACGACGCGCCTACGCAAGAGGGACAGCCATCAGGTCTCGCAGCCACACAGATCTTGCCTTCGACGCCTGCCACTGCGAACTTCTTGTCGGGAACGTCGGCCAATCCATTGGACGATCTAGTGTCGATCTTTGGCGGAATGGGTTCGGGTGGGGGCGGAAGTGGAAGTGGGGATGGTGTTACAGATGGTGGTTTGGGTGGACTGGGTGGTACGGGTGGTTTTGGGACGATGTCACCGCCCAGCGGGAGTGTTGCCTCTCCTGTGGACAATCTTACCTCGCCTACGACCGCGCAGAAACCACAGGAAGACCTTCTTGGCTTGTTTTAAGAAAGACGTGTGTTGTGTATCACTTGGTTGGTGTCAATTGCCATTGAACGCTCGTCTCGCGGTGCTTTAGGCTTTTTGACGTCGTCACGGTCCAGTGACATAGAGTGTGATTGGTAGCAAGTTATCAACGTTTCAATACTAGGCTGGCCATAGCTTACTACATAGTACTGCTACTGGTAGTTGTCGACCGAGCTTGGCTCCCAAACTGAATCAACAGTATCTAATATTGTATATCCTGGACTGCCAGGGGGCTATCAGGTTCGGTTTACCAGATCTAAGACGGACATCCTCTTTCGGCCCTCCACCGTGACGTTTAATCGCCCCCACACGAGCCTTACACTCGTTCATTGTCAGTTGATCATTAATACTGAAATTTCCACTAGCATGGGAGGAGCGGTCATGAAGGATCGTTCCTCAGGCTGCCAGACTGGGCCTTGGTCCGATGGAGGCACATGCTTTTGTCCACCACGCTTCCATTCCTCGACTTCGAGTCACTGGAATTCGACTCGAGATCCGGTCTGGGGGTCTGCCAAGTGTTGGCAATTGGCCTGCGATCTTTTCCCCTCGCCAATCAAGCCCGGATGTTCCCAGTGCGACGTTAGCAATTACACCCTTTTGCAGTGTAATACGAACACGCGTATGTGTCGTGCGGTCATGATGGCCAGTGGCCACGCGGTTGAGTCAAATGGGCGCTTGAACCATACTTATCGTAGGACATCATGTTTTTTTTTTTGAACTCGTTGCTCTGCTTAGACTTTGCTTTGTCAAAGGTTTATCGGATAAACTCACTTGATTGGGTGAGTGCAGGTTAAGTTGCGAATCTTCACCTACTGTACACCAATTCAGGTCGGCTGGTTCCCATCCTCGAATGAGCGGACCTTCGTCACCTTGTGATGCTTTTTAATGGTACCCTAACCGTGGCACTGTCTAGGTGTTCTCGGGAGGTACGGCGATGTTGATGTCCATGAGTTGTGCAGTCAGTACCTTTGCAGCGAGGTCACGGTGCAGAGATGGGATAGACATAGTACACGTGCCACAGGTTGCTGCGCTGCCCCTGAATGCGCACTTGGTAACCGCTCTACCTCGTGTGCTACATGCGAGGCTCGTGCACGTTCCCTGCCGGGAACCAGTGCGTGTGCTTGTACCTCTGTTCCGGAACAATGAATCTGAATCTGGACTTCAGAGGCTTGGTTTGAGATTTAAGCACCTGCACAAAGCCTTGTACGCCATTCACCCCCTCGCATATTGCACGCTGACCAGGTGATTGGTGGGTCATGATGCGTCTGGAGTCGACGTTTGTCTTTCTTGGGCTCTTCAAGGCCATCGCTTCCCAGCAGATATGTGATGTAGTGGGTGTCGAACAATGCTGTCATCTTTTGGCCGTCACTTACGTCGGACGTGCCTCTTTTGCATAGTGGCAAACAACTGAGGACAGGGAGAAGCTCTTCACTTACTTCCAGCCTACACCGGATTCAATAAACTTTGCGTCTCCGGGTGCCATCGGCAGCGTGGATATAGTCATTGACGATTCCTCCGTGTACCAGACCATTTATGGTTTTGGCGCTTCCTTGAGTGAGCAATGGTCACAAGTATCTCTACTGAAATTGACTTCCGGAAATAGCGGACTCATCTGCTCAGCTATTGAGCAATCTTAAGGTGGGCTGACACGCTGAGAAAGTTCGTGTGCAAGTGCGACTAATCCGGACCCTTAACAGTCCCAGAACTCGAATAGCTACTGGCAGCTATTAGACTATCTTTTTAACAGTAAGCCCATCGGTGTCGCATATCGAATATTGCCCGATGTTCACAGTAACCGATGGCGCCGACTCCGCCGGTTTCTCCTACATCAGGGTTCCTCTTGGTTCCTCTGACTTCTCGGCGAACGGTATGCTACCCTACTATCACTGTGGACTACGATATTGATATTCTCATGCTTCGTTGATAAGCTTACAGTTATGACGACATCAGTGGAGACATTAATCTCAATTATTTCAACATCGTGGCGGCGCCCAGTTACGTGTTCTCTACCCTCAGCGATATCTTGTCGGTCAACCAATGGCTGAGAGTTCACGTTGTTCCCTGGTCTCCTGTGAATATCCATTCGTTCTCTCGTTCAATGCCACGGAATCTGATTATGTGAACTATAGCCTGGATGGATGAAGAATGGGACGGCAGATGGTGGGTCTTTGAACACTGCCTATATCTCTACCAGTGGGTCGCTCGAGTTGATTCATTGGAAGCGTGGATCTCACTCAATGTCGAAGTGGCAAATTACCTCTGGAAGTGTCTCCAAGGCTTCCAGAGCAAAGGAATTCCTATTTACGCGATTGGCATTCAGGTACGTATGGCTTCTTCCGCAGCATTGTGATGTGCGATGGACGCATTCCTGACAGAACGAACCTGAAAATAGCAATCCAACATATCCGACATGCAGCATGTCAGTGTCGACAGAAGCGCAAATTGGGCTTGCACTGCGCACTCTGATGGATTTAAATGGATTCCAGAACACGAAGATCATCGGATATGAACACAACTGGGTGGATGCAGCCAACTATCCTGTCCAGCTTGTTCGTTGAGACCTCGTTTTGAAAATAGCATTGCTGATTTCGATGAACCAGATGCAACAAGCAGAGAGCGCTTTTGACGGGGTGTCTTTTCACTGTTATGAGGGTTCTGTCAGTGACCAGGCTGAATTTACCTCTCAGTACCCCAACAAGGTACGATGGATGATATCTCATCACGAATTCGTTGAAGCATTCTCCTTAGGAAGTGTTCTTCACAGAGTGCTCAGGTACCCTCGGCTCGGACTGGTGGAGTGACATCAAGGTACGTTTCCAGAATATTGCCGGCGTATTTGAGGTTGACGTGCTTGCAAGTGGTATATGGACAACCTGTAGGTCTAATAATCTACAGGGTTACCTTCACTGAATAAGAGCGCTGTGTTCAGCTTCATCGGGAGCCTAGCCTACGGATCGTCGACTGGCCTAATGTGGAATCTTGCGCTCGATGGAAACGGTAACCCTATACTCTCAGGATCAAATAGTTGTAGTGGTGGCTGCCGGGGTGTCGTCCAGATTAACAGCAATGGCAGCTGGAGTGTCAACCAAGAATTCTATGCCATGGCTCAAGCTTCCAAGGCCATCTTGCCGCGCGACGAAGGAGGACCATGGGGTCAGCGCATCGGCGTCAGCGTTGAGGGGCTCCTCAGCTCGGCTCTTGTAGTGGGTGCGTACGTGACAGGAAGAGTTTCTTTGGTTGATTGGGATAGGTATAGCATTGTGGTTTTGAACTCGTGAGTTGGTGTGGCTTTCAAGCTTCGATGAGTATTGACTCGTTGGCTAGGGATGACAGTGCGTCCAGCCATCTGCCTGTTGAGGCTACCATCGAGTTCAGGGGGATGCGGGTGAGTGTTCCGAGACCAGCCATACAGCTGTGTTGATTTGGTGGTGTTGCAGGCAACGTATACTTTCCCTGTCGGGGTCACCACTCTGTGGTGGTACGCTCCTGCAAATTTGTAATGAATGGCAGCTGATGCTATGTTATCAAGTATATGGTGATGTGTTAGTTATGTCTCCTGTAACTCTATTGTGACCTTTTTATGTCAAGGTTGGATTGAATCCTGAATCAGATGAGTGAGCTGTTGAGCAATTATTGAGATGCAGCGCGAATGCCGCACTGTCATTCATCTATTCCATAACAATCCGAGTTTTGGTCTGGTTCTCTCAGAGCTACCGGGTGTTTAGAGGATGGCACATTAATATTGCGTCCGTGATCCAGTCGCTATTAGGTAGTCATCAAGCAAGTCGTTAAGGTAGGAGCGTGAACAGGGGCGTTTGGTCACGTGACTGATGTTGAAACTCGGATGTGTCAGACCAGTATAGATAGTAGGAAGACAGTTGTTCCTACTAATGTGCTTTGGTGGACGTCACTGACGCTGCCTCCAGACAGAACGTTCGGCGACAACGACAACCATAGGAACGTTCCTCGTCCATCGCAGCCACTGGCCTGGCAGCATGGTTGCGCCCACAGGTGCCCATCGAATCTTGTGGCATCTCCCGGTACCATTAAATCATTGTTCTGTCACGAGGTGATACACAACGGACTATTCTTTTCCCTGGAGTACACTCAAAGCAATGTCATATGTGGTCATGATGTGATCCCAGAACACGTTATGCCCCGAACTTGCTCGAAGCACACAGCTGTCCAACGGATGAGGCAAGTTCTTCCTGTGGAAGGGTTTCCCAAAAATGACTGGGATTCAAGACAGATTTGTCGACGCAGATCGATGAAAGCGAGGATGCCTCGAGGTCTGGGACTTACTAGCAACTAGACGCCTGAAGGCCCTTATAAAGGGCACCTTATCGTCTTGCTTCTCTGCCTTCGCACCCTTTTTTCAGCTGCGAGAACAATATATCGTATATCACGTACAATTAACAACAATGTCAACAGATCCGGAGGTCGACGACGACGACCTCATGTATCTAGTCACTCACGTCTTTTGCCCCCTGCGTCTCCCAACTGGGGACGATCATTCCGCCTCCAAGGATCTCGCATTATCCAAAACAATTGTCTCTTCTGCTCGCGCCTACGGAGAGCATGTCTGCGACACGCATAGACCCGAATGGAATCGCATTTCAGCGATGTTATACAATCTCAGCGTCATCATGCAAGTGGGTGCACTGCCTGGTGAAGAGGGTGAAGAGGTTGAATCACAGCTCAAGTCGATGAATGTAGGAGGTACGTGTGCTTGGGGATCTGATATCAAGAGCAAATACTGAGTTTACACAGATGTAAACGTATATTTAATCCGAGCACAGAACGCAGCCGTCGTGTTCAGGAAACAACAAAATCAGATGCTCTTCGAGGCATTCGAAATATCCCCCAAAGCAGAGGCCGTCATGGGCGCACAAGGAAAACTTGTGTGCTCTTATCCAGGACCAGCTGTAGAAATTCCTGACGAAGTCTTCGAGGATGAAGCATTTCGTTCCGAGCTGGCCAATTTTCTCGTCCACATGGATCATGACACGATCGCCGATGCTGTTCCCATCACCAAGAAAGCTGGATCAGATGTTGAAGAAACTCGGGACACAGTGGATCCGCGATATGTCACTGAGCTGCTTACTGGCATCTTGCGTGGCGTTGGTCGCCCTGCTGATATTGTTCGCATCAGCAAACGTATTGGTGATGATGTCGTCTGGACCGATTCGCTGCTACCCTGGCGTCGCTCATCGCTCTGGCTGGTCATCAGGGTCTCGCTGCAGACCACCCTAGAGCAGACTGCTCTTGGATGGCACGCTTACAAAACGTTCATGTTATTTCTCATGCATGAACTCGCGCAGAAGGCGATTAAAGCAGAGATGTCAAGCGAGCTGCTTCATTTCATGTCCACCAAAATCAGCAGACGTCTGATGAAGCTTGGCTCATCGGCGCCTGAATGGCTCTCGTGTAAGGCGCTGCAGACATGCACCAGCGTTCGAGAGATTCTTGAGGCGAGATGGAAGCTGGTACAGAATGCTCAAGCGGCGTCTCCGCCCTGGGATCCTCACGCGCTCGATCCTGCAAGGGACACACAGCTGTCACTCCTCAATAGTCGGCGTCATATTTGTGATGCCCTCATGAAGCAGGGAGCCAACCTTCCCCGTGGTCTCTTTTGTCCCACGCATCGCCGTCGAGGAACACTTCAAGACTTTCTGTCTTTGGATGGAAAGTTCTTCGAGGATGCATACCGTGATGAGCCACATCTTACCCTATATGATGTTGAGCAAGCAGTAAAGCAGGGCATCGATGCCTGGGTTGCTCCCATTCTGGGTACGGATGTTGCCGATGCCGATGCACAATGCGTGCAACTCGAGACCTTGGCGGAAAAGTACTCGTCAAGGGCTCAGGAGGCATACCGGAAAAACCCGGAGGACCTCTCTGTCATGTTTCTTACGACGATTGAGATCTGGGTCGCCCTTGATAAAGTGGTAGTCAAGAAGATTCCCATGCTCGGGGACTACTCACCTGAAGTACCTCTGGCCCTTTTGGAACGGCTTCTCCTTCGGAAATCCGAAAGCCTTCACCGCCTTCGCCTTGCTTACCAGTACATTTGTGATCGCCACTCCCGGGCACGGTGCGGCTGGTCCGTTTTTTCCGACACTGTGAACCACAACAGCTTTTCCGTGCGCTACTATAACACCTCGCACAGACTGCAAACCCTGAGAGCTCTAATTCAACAAGATGCACAACACGCTCGTGATGAGAAACTTGGAGAGCTTCAAACGAAGAATGCGTATCATGCCGAGCTCGGGCGAGTAATCGTAGCTATGGAGCATACCTACGTTGGTTGCCGTCATTATAACTGGCTGTGTTCGAGGTGCGAACGAGAGAACGAAAGGGACAGGATGACCATAGACATCCACGAGTGGCCACTGCCATCTCTAGCAGATTCCGCCGCGATGGTCGTCTTTGAACTGCATTGTCCCACTTCATTCAACATGTGGCGGTCAGCCACTTTCCATCTATTGGTGGATCTTTGTTCCTCTCATCAACGTAAAAGTCCCTACATCCTCCTCGACGACTATCCCGCACTTCAGCCCTATTATAAGAAGCATCCGAGGTCACGAATCACTCTGGCGTCAGACGCCAAGCCATTTATCAAGACTCACTACCGGGGTGTATCTATCCCCAGCACAAGTGAGCTTGTCTGTCTCGACAATGGGCTCAAGTTCTATGGATTCGACAAAATTTCATCAATGCGAGCTTCGAATGCCTTCACAGAAATCGACAACTCTGATGTTTGTACCTACCAACTCCCGGCCGGTGCATATCACAACTTGCAAGAATACATCAAAAGCACCTCGCACACCTCCAATGAAGTCATAGCGAATCAAGAAGATTGCCACAAGGGCCTTTCCATCCACGAGTTTATTGCGTTCGGGCACTTGCGCAGCGGCTCGTCCCTGCAGTGGCTGAACGTCTTGCGGGAGCTCCGTGCCCGAACTCTGACATTCCGGTACCACGGAGTCCATCTGCTTCTTGCCCAAGCTGCTGGACAAGTTGGCCAACTTTCGGAAGGGGAATGGTCATGGCACCAGGACTTAGCAGACCCACTTTTCGGTGGCACCTTGCTCGGCGAGCTTGAGAGCCTCGTGTCGAGAGTGAAAGCGAACTGGTTGGAAACTGTAACCATGGGCTCGGTTTCCTTGCTGATTAGCCGCTTGTTGGCCTCGAACCAGGCTTCTGACGTCATGGCCACGGCCCATAGGCTTCTTCGCAAAGTACGCAAGACGACATTTTGTTGGGTACAAGAACTAGCGGTGAAGGTTCGAGATGTCGAAAACGAGGAGATTCGCGGGCGACTTCGCGATATCGCTGCCATTTGCCGTAGCACATTCGATATTGACCCAGACGGCATGAGGGAGCAGCTCTCTTCTCCGAGAGATGTAGAAATTTTGGTCTTTTGTGCCATCCTTATCCACGACAGTACGCCAGCCGTGCTCACTGGCATTCCAAAGGAGTCACGACTACTACATGAGCGAGACCGCCGTTTATCTATGGCATCTGAGGAGATATTGGCCAACTGCGTTCAAGAGAGCAGCCTGAGCGAAGGCATTAACCTAGCCATCACTCGCGTTTGGTGTGATTATCGGCCAGGCTCGCAATGGAAGCGGTTAGATCATCCAAATTCCCGCTGGATCTCATGCCAAACTGCGAGGACGGATGCTCAACAGCCGCAAGGAGTACACTTCAATCTGGTCAATGGTGCGTTACTCGTGGAAGGCAAACCCTTAGGCACATTGCCTCGCGAGTTCACTGGTCATTCACTCTACAAATTAATCTTTGGGAGCGTAAGTTTAGTTATTTATGCATGTCGCAGACCTTGCTAACAATTCTGACTAGCGTGTCCTTGACGTTATACCTGGATGTATACCGGGAATGGAATATACAACAAGAGGCCAGATTTCGGGTTGGCAGGTGCGCGGATTAGTAGCCACTCCGTGTGAGAACTCTTGCTGAACGCATTGCACAGGTTCACTTTGCAATGAAGGGTGACGAGCTACATATTAAGGCAGGCACGGAAGGGCATCTTTTTGAGCTGATACCCCAGCGGAAGCTGCAGCAAGACCTACCCACTCCTTTAGTCGAGGGTCACGCTCACTGGCTTAGTCTGTCCGATTGGACAATCGAAGTTCGTCCTCTTGACAAACGTTGGGAGCGTCGATCAGAAAACTGGCAGATCTATCTTGCACCCGGCTCATATTCTATGCGTCAAGGCTCTGCAATGCTCGTTGACATCCGCAGCCAAACTTGGACCATGATAGCCGACCTCTTGGAACCTCTGGAACGCCGGGATAATCTTTTCATCACGTTCTTCCCTTATCAATCGGTTCGAGGCATTCCTGCACCCAGACTTGTTGTTGAATTGCCCCGCTACGGCATCTCCTTCTTTGTCGACAATGATGGAGACCTCCAGTCTTTCAACATGCGGGACATGGTCTACGACAAGAACCAATCAATCGGGACTATGTTCGGTCTTGTCAATCAGCTGGTCCTCCGACCGAAAATTCAGGTCGGAGAGGAACTCATCCAGCGGTGCGTCCTCATACCTGAAGGCGACGTTTCCTTCAAGCGGCACGGTCATCATGTTCAGGTCAAGATCAACACTCCTCTTCGGCGAGTGACGTACGAGACCTACAAGGTCGATACCGAGCTAAACTGCCTTACGGGGAATGTCGGCCTCACGAATAAACTGTATCGAGCTTACCTACACGCCGTGACTAGCAGCGGGTGTTCTACTGATCCGCTGACGGGCAAGACGGGTACAGAAGAAGCACTGTCTATCCTAAAATCGGCCAATTGCCAATCATTCATGAAGATGGACCCTCATGCTCCAAAGCTATTGTCCTTGATCGGATCTTTGGTTCCACAGAGGCTCTGGTACCCGCCTCATCTACATCACATGCAGAACGTAGAGTGGAAGTGCCTCCCAGCTACTTCTCAGCACCATGGACTATACTTTGCAGCCGAGTCGATCAAGAAAAGATGGGAGAGGGATCAGATGTTCCGTGAAAATCAACCCATATCTTTTCCTTTTCCGATTCATGAACTCCATCTTCTTGAGCGTGCTTCCCTTCGAGCAGCACCGCTCTATCCACATGCATTCTCTGATCCAGTTCCCCGCGGAAAATGTGACACCACTTATGGCTCAAGGGACTTGGTGCGTGCAGGAAACGAGGATCACGCATATAGCACGGCATTTGCTGTTTTCAAGTGGGCGTCGACACAAAATACGATTGGTGACATCCTACAACAGTTGCAATCATGGGGGGGGACCTTGCATCGGCATGCACCAGGGTTTTCCCTCCGTTACAGCAAAGATTGGCTGCGACCAGACTTATCCGAAACCTGGCTCACGGCTTATGATGCCTGTCGCAGGAGCGATATCAGACAACGTCCTAAACTGCTATTTTCCCTTGCTGCCATGGCGTACGGTTCTTCCAAATGCAAAGATCTCGTCCCCACCTTGCTGGCGTTCGCCACTGTCCCGGCATTCAGTACAATAGATCCTCCCCCTTACAAGTCCTTTGAACTTTCCGATGGGTTCGTGCCGTCAACACATATATTGCGCGAGTATATCCTCTCTACTGCACGTAGGCTTGAAGATAGTCCGGAACGATCGATTCCCAAGAGATTCTGGGAGACCGACTCTGAATGGTCGACCCGCCAACGCTCTGAGTATGACCAACGTCTAAATAGTGATACCGACGCTGCGGTCAAAGAGCTGCTCGCTGGGTGGCCGCGCCGGTCTCCTCCATCCTGTCGTTCTCTTAGCACTTCCTCTTTCGATCTGTCAAGTCTGGCCAACAAGCTCGACCCGTTGTTCACTAGTTGTTATCAAAACCTACAACTCCAGGAGCACCTTTCTCACGTTCAACAGATATTAGATCGAGCCCATGCGTCCGCCCCTGTATTAGAGAGCTTCACCTTCCAACCTTCCTCTGGAAAACACACGCCCGATGCTCCAGTGGTGACTCTACCCTATCTATTCAAACGGCCCGCGCTACGTCTCCAACCGATCCCGCGTCTTCCTCATGGGGTGGCCCATAGTGACGAGCTATCCTTGAAGTCTGTCAGACTAAGGCAACTAATTGACGGACTTCGTGGTAACGCGCAAAGTCGCTTCCAAGAACAATATGCTGAGGACTTGCGCCTTAGTGAGGAAGCTTTCCGCAGTCAAACTTCTGTCGTCGCTATACAGGAATCCGTGCAACACACGGAAGAGGTGCTCAGACAACACTATGCTCAACTGCGAGGACGATACTTTCAAGACTTTGAGGCTCTCAAACAGTCATTGAATCCAAAAAGCACAAACGAAGGCGCCGTCAGTTGTTCTGGTCAGTGGCCTCGCATCACGGTGAAAATTATGCTCCAATCTCTCGCATCGACGTCTCGTATTACTCCACCCGATAATTGGAGAGAGAGTATAACGTCGTTCGCTCTGCTGACCTTGGAGGTGCAGCGCTGTCGTAGATTACTAGTCCACGCCATGAAAAACGAAAGCGAGGAACTTTCCAAGGAGTTGACCAACGAAGGTTGTGATGGATGGGAAGCGGAGCTACATCCGGACTGGCTTTTGATCCAGGTTTGTCTACGTTGCAAATCGTCACAGAGCTCTCGGTATTCACCCTCCGATAATAATTCAGCTGGAGGGGAACTTCCTTGTTCGCCGTATTCAGGCAGAAATTGCCTATGAGATGATCTCCCCTCAATCCGGTGAAAACACGACCATGCAGCTGAACATGGGTGAAGGAAAATCATCCGTGATCGTCCCCATCTCCGTTGCCGCTCTTGCGGACTCCGATCAATTGGTTCGCGTCGTTGTCCCAAAAGCATTGACGACACAGATGTTCCAGCTGCTTGTCGATCGCCTCGGTGGGCTCACGAACAGGCGCATATACTATTTGCCATTCTCTCGCTCCCTCAAGATTGGCCCTGAACAGGTCAGCGCTCTATTCGAGATCATATCGGAATGCATGCGGGACGGTGGAATTCTCGTTGTCCAACCCGATCACCTCTTATCGCTCAAGCTTATGAGTGTGGAAAAGCAGCTGGATGGGGACGCGGAATTGAAGGACACTCACGTAGCCGCCAAGTTGTTGAAGCTTCAGAAATGGCTTCAGTCCCATGCCCGAGACATTCTAGACGAGAGCGATGAGATTCTCCACGCCCGCTACCAGTTGGTGTATACCATGGGCCTTCAGAAGCATCTGGAAGGATTCCCAGAGCGATGGACTACCACCCAACAAATTCTTGGCCTCGTGAGGAAACACGCGTCTTCCCTTCGAGATCGTTTCCCGCTCGGAATGGAGTTCGAATGCGGCTTACCTGGCTCTTTCCCTCACACACGTATTCTACGAGCCGACCCCGGCCGAGAGCTGATATCACGGATAGCCCAAGATGTTATGGATGGTCTCCTTCCCAACTTTAGCTTCAACCATGTTCGCTCCAAGTTAGACCTCCGAAATGCTATTCGACACTTTATATCCCACAAGGATATCACGCCTTCAGAAGTGCAGTTGGTCAAGGACCATTTTCAGGAGGGTGCCCTTTGGAAGGGACTTCTTCTTCTTCGAGGACTGCTGGCTTCCGGTATCCTACAGTTTGCCCTCAGAGAGCGGCGATGGCGAGTTGATTACGGCCTTGCTCTATCGCGAATCATGCTCGCGGTCCCTTACAGGGCTAAAGACTTCCCAGCACCGCGCGCAGAGTTCGGCCACCCCGACGTCGCCATCGTGCTTACATGTCTCTCGTATTATTACGGCGGCCTGACCAAAGACCAATTTAAAACCTGCTCCGAGATTCTATCCCAGCAAGACGACCCAGAACTGGTGTATGAATCTTGGATCCACGACTTGACACCTCAGGAAGTTCCAGATTGCCTTCGAAGCGTCAAAGGTATCAATATCGAGTCCTCAGACCAGTGGGAACAACGTCTCGCCCCGCTGTTCGGATACAACAAGGCAGTTATAGACTTCTACCTTGTGCATGTCGTCTTTCCCAAAGAAGCTAAAGAGTTCCCAGAGAAGCTCTCTTGCTCCGGCTGGGATCTTGCAGAAAACAAAAACCAGGTCACTACAGGTGTGTTTGTCTGCACCAGGAACATCGATCAACATGTTAACGGGGAGGGATTGTCGTAGGATTCTCAGGTACCAACGATGGTCGCTATCTGTTACCCACTTCTATCACTCAGTGCGATCCCGATCATCAGCGCGCTACCAATGCAAAAGTGCTCGCATACCTCCTTCAGCCGGAGAACAACCATTATATCTGCACCGTTGTGAAAGATGGAGGACGACAAACAGCGCGAGAGTTCTTGACGATGCTGGTATCGCAGAAGCCCGAGATACGTGTCTTATTGGACGTCGGTGCGCAGATGCTCGAACTACAAAACAGAGCATTGGCCGCTACCTGGCTCGAGTTGAAGACGGACGCACAGGCTGCTATCTACGTCGACGATGACGACGAGTTGATGGTGTGCACCCGAGATGGTAACACACGGACTTTGGTATCCTCTCCATTCGCTCAACAGCTCGACAAATGCGTTGTGTACCTAGACGACGCCCATACCAGAGGCATCGACCTCAAATTCCCACTTGGTTTTCGGGCTGCAGTTACACTGGGTCCAAAGGTCGGCAAGGATCGTCTGGTTCAAGGTGAGAAAAATAGTCAGTCTTCATACTGTCCGCGTGATCTGACCTACACAGGGTGTATGCGCATGCGCAAGCTTGGACATGGTCACTCGGTCATGTTCTTCGCACCTAGAGAAGTCGATCAGAGTATACGCTCTGTCCGCTCTGAAGGCAACACGGGTGTTATTGACGCCGCAGACATTTTACGATGGACAATTCTCGAGACCTGCAATGATATTCAGCACCGTGCTCCTCAATGGGCCCAGCAAGGAGCGGACCACGCATCCCGCTATGGTGCTTGGTCCAGTTACTGCGATGACAAGCTCACATCCGAGCAACTTGCAATGGCGTGGCTCCAACCAGAGGCCAAATCGTTGGAGAACCTTTATGCTCCAGCACAATCCGACGGTCTTGTCGAATGTAGAGACCCACGCATCCGGCAAAGACTGTCCGACCTCGGGATCCTATCTGTTGGTCTCTCCGGGATGGACGAGGAGCAAGAAAGAGAGGTCGTGCACGAAATAGAGCGCGAGCGACAGATTGAACGACCCCCTAAGGCCCATGCTTCAGAGCATCAGCTTCATCGCGACCTGAACGCATTCGTGCAGCTTGGCTCGATTCCTCAAGAGTCCATCGCTTTCCTGAAGATCTTTGAATCGCTCACGAATACATCAGCAGCTTTCACGGAGTGTCACCGTTGGACCGAGGGTGTTTTCGCTACTGCGGACTTCTGCAAAACTATCCAACTCCAACCAAGAGCAAAGGTTGATGACTATATGCGTGCAGTCAATTGGGTTATCTCCAGCAATGTGGCCCCAATTCTTGTCGTGGTCAGCTCATATGAAGTCGATAAGTTACTCCCGAAGATCAGGTCCAGCAAGACAGTTCACCTCCACGTGTACACGCCTCGCATCGTCCAGTCCATGCCACCGTGCGACGATCTGAAGCTACACAGCATTCCAACTGTTCCAGCTCCCTGGAATCCTCCGTTATTCCATGTGGATCATCTCAATGTCTTTGCAGGACAACTGTACCTGCGTGATTACACGACGTACATTCGATTATGTCGTTTCCTCTGCATCTACGCTAGGGACCTTGAACATGACGGGGATTTTGAGGTGCAGAGCGATGGTTTTATCAAACCAGAAGATCGCCCGCCCAATGCTCGAGCTTCTGGCTCCTTCCTAGAGTCACCAGTCGCTTCGCTGAAGAACCTGTTTGGCATACGGAGAAAGGGGATGCCCTACGCACCTACCCACATGGGCAAGATTCTTGATGGGCGGTTTCTCACAGAGGAGGATTTTCGTGAGTTAGACTCTCGACAATTGGTAGATTCGAGGTTGTGTGAGTGATCGATCGACTTGTGAGAACTGCTCGATTATATGACGTTGACAAGTTCCCCAGGCGACTGAAACCTCCAATTTGGTGCTATTGCTGGCCATCCTCTCTCTAGTTGTTTTTGTCACATTTGTTACTTGGGTTCAGCTTTAACACTACCTTTATCTTACCGTTGTCTGTCTTCTGAATTCTTCCACCGATTTTGATCCTAATCAAGTTGTGGTCTTCAACTCGAAGTTCAACTTTTTGGAGAGATGTTTGGACGTTGCCTGATATTGAATTAATGGTGTGCCCATCATACAATCTGGTCCGCCACAACAAAGGATCCAGTTCATAGTGCCCTGGTCAAAACGACGAGCTGATGACTTTCCGTCGTGATGGTTCTATATAGGACAACTTGAGTTCATCGAGGTGTATCGCAATACTGAGGCTATAAGAATATAAACAGATATAACCATTCACTCAATTGGCTCACAGAAAGGTGCTGTTGCTAACCTCTTACCATCTGTCGTGACCACGAGACCGTAGAGCCAGCTGCTCCGAGAGCGATGGGCATGACTTATGGGACGAGTATGAGTATGACAGTCACTGGCACGTCTGACATTGAATCGTTGGTTGATCAACGCTTCAACGCGAGACCTGCCAGTTCCAGCGACTGGAGGGACAGAAAGACAAGTGCACTAGCTCGACCACAGTCTTGTTCGCGATGATGGATGAATGGATACTATACTAACAAGTACTGAAGATGAGTCGAGGGGGTTGGTTCCGCCAAGTTGCTGTGTGTCTATCGTAATTTATACACTTTATTGCGATTGCGATTCTCAATATAATATTGATAATTGACCTGCGAGCGCATCTGCGAGTACAAAAAAGATCTTTGACTTGCCAGGAACGTGTTGCGATTGCGGTGCACGTTGTGAAGCCGAGGTGATTCTCGGCACGTGCGAATGAATGCTGGTGTCCCAAACAGATCAGGCACGTGCAAATCTTATTTTATTCACCATATATATATATAATTATCATCGGAGGTTGTGGCGTTCTGATCCGCAGTAATCCGGCAGGGAGGATGTCCGAGATCCCGGCGTAGGGCCCGAGACCATGTGCGTTCGATAGCTTCGTGAGAATTAGTGTACAACGCCACCAGTCGCATAGGTGTAACAGATTCGCGAAAGCCCATATCACCCAGTGTTGCGTTCTGACACTGGTCCAGTCAGTCTGGCAGCTAAGAAGAAAAAAACTGCAGTCTTGGTGGGCCAGTTGGATTGAGCGCCACGAGAGCGAACGTCAGGAGTGCGAGCATTGTCAGTTCAGCAACTCGGTCCCAGACTTGATCTCTCCAGGTGGCTGGAGGTTGCACGACGGATGAGATAAATTGAACGGGTGACGAGACCATTGGGATTCTGAGAACCATTACCGTCATGGGATCACTACCAGGCGTAGGGGTCTGGAGGAATCTGCGTTTAGGTGCTTTGAACTTGCAAGGTTTGCGACAGGCAAAGCACATCATACAACGGAACGTGCTCAACGGGGGGACACCTTGTGATTGAATCGATCGTGTCATCTGCGTAGCCTCTCCGAGTCCGCGACTGGAAGATGAAGATGCCCATGTGGCATGTGTGTTGAGTTGGCTGTGGGCGCTAAACAGACGTTACCTTATTCGAGTTACATAACAAGACAAAGAAAACCGTAACTGGAGTCTTGCCAGCCCCGCGCCTGGCGTGCTTGGATAGCAACTTTGTTCGTCGAGTCCTCAAGGGCTCACAAGCCTGTCTCTCGCACTTGCGCTGTTACACTCCCAACGCCAACACCCACCACTCATCCACCACGTGTTTCCTCCCACACTTTGAATCATGTCCAACACATCGAATAAGTCTGTCGAACCCCCTTCGAAACCGCTACTGACGATGTCAGGGCATCAGGGCACTATATATAGGATAGCATACATACCTGGGGGGAAACGGCTTGTTACCTGCTCAGATGATAAGACAGTGCGAATATGGAATGTAGAGAATGGCGAGCAAGAGGGGACGTCGATGGAGCACGATGGCTGGGTGCAAGGTCTTGCAGTCACGAGGGATGGAAAGAAGATACTGAGCGGTGGCCGGGACGAGATACTCGGATTGAGGATATGGGACGTGGAGACGCAAATGCCCATAACAGAGTTGGGTGGTCATGAAACCACTATTCGCTGCATTGCCACGTCATCCGACGATCAACTGGTTGCAAGCGGCGACAGCAAAGGGAGGATCATCATCAGGGAGATGAAGGAGGGCGGACAGATCAAACATTCGATCGAAACC
>MU127436.1:598148-626049 GCA_014904945.1 Gyrodon lividus
CTCTTGTCGGGGCAGTCTCGCAGCCTCCGGCGCAAAATGTCATGGACCTTCCTGCGGTCGTTGGGCCATCATCAAATACACCTTGATACATGTTCTCTTCGCCGCCACATTCCTTACATTCCGCGGGCGCTGTCCATACGTCATTCGCAAAAATTTGCCTTGACTCGTGTGTATTCCCCGTCGATATCACTCGCATATATCAAGCTCCTGTCAAGATATGAATGTATTTCTAGCCCACAATTCGTTGCATTTTACGTTCCCCTCCAAACGATGTATTGTTATTGGGGTCACTTGTTTTTATCGTCCGACGTCCGGTCAGACACGTAGTGGTTGCATGTTCCGGGGAAACATTACATATATTGGGGTATTCAATAAAAGTGTGACTTGGTGGTGCCCTCTGGTCATACCTGTGTTCCAACATACCACTTCAACGAACCGTCTAATAGAAACATAGCTGAACGCTGCTGGCTCCAAGGAACGCAGGAATTGTTCAGAAGGAGACAATCCACAATATTATCTAAAAATTACATAATAATAGTTTCTTTCGTTCTCATGCACTTGCAATAGGGGTGCTTGCAAGAACAGTGTGCTGCTGGCAAATTCGCAGGGACCCTTCTCCCTGAGCGATTTGTGTGTCATTATACCTCCCATTGTATAATTGTGGACGATAATTACGCTTTCGTTCACAAGTACTTGCACTCGTATTCACCGTCCACGCCTTATCTTGCCACACCAAAACAGATCAACTACGTCACTTGAATGGCGGGGGGCATAGGTGCTCCTTTAGGATGAACCCAACCTTCATCAAGTGAAAAAATTGCGTGGACAACTCTTCCTCATCCTCGTTCGAAAGCTGAGAAAATCCAGTCATGCTCGGTGAAGGTGGGTGCTTCGATCCATGACCCCAAGTCACACTAACATGCAATCAATCCGTCAGCCGATGCAAAGTTTCCTGGTCAGACCGGTGGTGGAATCGCACCGTCCCCGACGAGAGAGAACCCAGGCCAAGTGAGCATCACTCGGTCTTTCATCCCATCCCACGGCGTCCTCTAGCGTGTTGCTGCTTTTAGGTGTACCCAAAATCGGACCCTCAAGGTGGCTTTGAAACTTGACGGCGAAAACGTCACATGGAACTCATCTGTAATCTTTTTGCGTGCTTTACAGCGGCACCTGCATCAACCATTCCAGGTACTGGATTCCAACCTGACCTCAGCTCTGTTATCGGCAACCCCTATCTTTTCGAGAACGCGTTGAGTAGGCTGGATGACTCCCTCGACGACCTCATTCGTATTCTCGAAAATGAGGAAGCTACTGTCGGGAGTTCGAGCAAGGAACTCAAATACTTGGAAAAGTTTCAGAGCTGGAGGGACGAGTTGAAGGAGATGCGTAACCCTCAGAGCAGTTATTATCTGACTTCTGAACAGGCTGCAGTGTCGTCGGAGAGCGGAGAGGGGCTCTTTCTCGAATAGTGTTCCTTGCAAGTATTTTCAAGTTCATCCAAATGTGTGTACTATACATTTGTTGGTACGGTGTTCCAAGAAAGGCGAACGGACTATAGTACTTTGTATCCGTTGGTCGTACAAGTGAAGCCTAATCTCGGTAGCTACATTCCTTCCTACATTTATCGGTCACATACAAATGGAATAAGAAACAGTCCGATAGGAAAGATAGAAATCATCGCAAGATTGAAGCAGAAAACGTGCACAATGGCACCGCTCCGATGTCACGGTGAATGCACACAACAACTCATCTTCGCGAATGCTGTGGCGACTGCTTATTCCCTGTGCAGAAAATACCAAAATGGCGACGCGTGCGAGTGAATGGCCGCGATGTGCTGGGTGTGGTATCGCCACTTTGGGCAGGTTTCATGTCAAGCTCCGGCCGTTGGGGGTGCTGTCGGTGGACAGGACGAGCACGACGGATAAACACATCGAGGAACGACCTCCTCTTTTTTCCCGTCGCTTCTGCAGCTTTAGGGGGGAATACGTCCGGAGCTAAAAAAAGAATTGTGGTGAGGATAGTCCACCTTAACACAGCATTATCACCTACGTGGCATCGACACCGCAAGGTTGTTCAAGGGCCATGGTGGCACGCGCCACAGGACAGGGGCACTGGTCGACGGTTCTACTGGCGGCTTCCTTTGCGGGTTCGATCGACTGTCGAGATCCTTCATTATGTCTGCTATGCCAAGCTGTGCATAGGGATCATGGTTGCGCCAAATAACCAGCCGAGTGTTGAGCGGCAGGAGCAACCTGTCTACTCGTCCTAGAGGGGAAAGTACCAGTCAGTCAAATGAACGTTTGTTCATCAAGAGCGTTCCTGCCTCGAAGGTCTGGATGGAATTGATGCTGATGTTGACGTATCATCAACACGAGCATTTTAAAATAAGCTGATTTGTACGGTTGATATTTTGGCGAACATGAGGTGAAGAGATGGAGTTTGAGGCCCACGCCGTTGAGCGTGGTTCGGGCCACCTGTGGGTAGTATTGTTGAGGCCACACTAGGTTCCTAGATATGGGAGAAATGATTATACCTCCATCATTGCAAGAAGCTTCAAGCATGAAATGGTTAGGAAAATGAGAGAACGGTATTTAATGAAGAAATGCCTACCTTCCTACCGTGGCGTTGGATATCAGCGTCAGTCAGTAAGTTGTTGTATCGAAGGAGGTCTTCCGAAGCCTCCAAGAAATTCCGCAAGGAAGATAGACGGTAAGCAATATCAATCGCGAATTTCTGTATTCCTACAGGCGTAGACATTTCTAACTGCGTGTTCATGGAGAGAAGAAGAAACAGGAGGGAAAGCGAGAAGAAATAATAATCAGATGGCCAACTCGATAAGAGGAAAGGGATCAAGCTTGAAAGGGACCCGAGGGAAGGGGAGGCACTGGTTATACGTTATGTAGTTGTGGCACAGGTTACGCGGGGGGGTGATTTCCTGTATTAAAAGAGGCTTGCAAGCATCGAGAGAGTTGCATAAAAGTGCGCGGTACATTCCGAGAAAACGGTGTCCACCCCGTGCTGGATATTAACCTGCGCGGCCATCAAACACAACAGACTATTATTGTCTAATCCGACTGTCAGGGATAATTCCGCACGCTTTTTCTCTAGAGATTATTCCTACGGATGGGTATTGGGTCATTGGGTACTGAAGAGACATTTGCGGACCCGCCAATTCTGTGGCTCGGGGTTGGCGCGGACGACTCATTCGGTATCTTTTTTGCAAGTGGTGCGTGGGAAGAAGAATGTCCATTTCCAACACGGATTATTACATAAGTCTGACTTTGAAGATCACACTGACAAACAACGCGTCCACAACATTGTACCTCCGGGCGTTCCAGGCGTGCTGGAAAGGATATTGCGGCGAGAATTATCAGCAAGCAAGTCCAGTAAATCAAAGTGCATATAACCACTCAGATGGAGTCCTCTACCCACAGATTCGAAACGGAGCGACGGAAACAGATCGAATTGCGGAGGCACATCAAGCTCTTGCAAGCCCAACTAACAGATCTCCCGGACAGTGATCCACTTTTGCGGTCACCCAAGCGCAAAAAACCAGAGTTCACTCTCCTCGCGCCTGCGACACCCTCTCCAAGTAAGCAACGCCATCCAGCGCTCATGCGTGAGTGATCATTAAGCGAGCGTTGGTCACAGAGAAGAAAAAAAGGCGAATCGAGCAGACTGATGGCCAGGGACGTAAACCGTCTACTGTAGCCGGTCCGTCGAGGACGGAGCGTCCGCGGCCTAACGACATTGCGGGCTCAGCCGCCTACCACAAAGCTGTCCCACCCAACGTACTCCCTCACCACGTGAAACCAGCGCCTTCCAATGTCCTCGACAAACTCTCCGCTTTCCACGCTTGCCCCAACAATCAGTCCGAAGCCGTTCTAGTCGTTCGATCGTCTAGCTTAGCTGAGAAACCCAAGCCGAAACCCCCCGAAACTCAAGCCACCTCAGCACCACAGGAACGTGGACAGGAGGCATCAGTTACGCCTTCTTCGTTGGTAGCTGTGCCCCAAAGAGACGATCGTCTCGCACTAGTAGAGGAACTTCAAATCGGTCCGACCGATCATACACCATCACAGGACGACCCTCTTTTCGAGCGTCTGGAACCAAACTCAGGGATCCGTCTCTCGTACGTACATTCCTTGTGCCCCTCTCCTATCTTCCATGCATTCACAATTCTTCCATTTCGTTCCATTCTATGCCAACATTCTGTTCCACCCTTTAATGTCATTAACACTGATATCCACAGCTCTCGATCCCTTTCACATGAAGACCTCCAAGAATATCTCCGCGGGCGATATTACCTCTCCCCTTCACGTCTTTACTCCTGTATACGACTTCTCCCGAATAAATCGGGGTACGACGTTCCCGTGGAAGGCGACTGGGTGACAATTGCTGTCGTGGCAGAAAGGGGACCTGTCAAGCTCACTCGGGCACCAGTCGACATCACCCCTGGGGACGACGGGCGGACCTCGGATAACGAAGCGGGCGGGGTGGGCGGAGGGGGGTCGAAGTCAGGTCAGAACCAAGCAACTTACAAGAAACGACCCAAAAATGCCCAATCGAAACCTTACGGCAAAAAATACGTGAACATGAAGCTGATCGATTTCGGCGCACGTTCTCGGTCCTCAGCTTCCGGAGGGAAAGCCACATTGAGAGGCGACGCATTTTTGACCCTGTTATTGTTTGAGTCGGACGGGTTTGATAAAGTGACGGAGGAAGACGGGAGTGTGAGGAAGATATACCATGGTGGGAGTAAGGGCGCTTTTGAGGCAATGTCAAAGCTCAAGGAGGGCGATGTTGTTGCGCTTCTGAATCCAAGGATTTTGAGACCTCATCAGGTAAGTCAGTTTGGCGCTCTTTCATACGGCGAGCGGTAATTTTTCTGCTCAACAGCGCAACGATAAAGCTCCCCACCCAGTAGACAATATCCTCGCCGTAACCCCGGACTCTGCAAATTCCATCGCGATCATTGGACGCGCTCTAGATCTTGGCATGTGTAAAGTGACTAAAAGGGACGGTAAACCCTGTGGAAGCTGGACGGATAAACGTGTGAGTGATGTCTGTGAGTGGCATTTGACGAATGCGGTACAAAGACAACGGGCGGGGAGGGCCGAGTTTTCTGCCGGGTCCGTAGGCCTCTTTTCGAATCCCAGACGGGGGGTTACATCACTGACGGTCGCTTTGCTGCGCACAGAACATCGGGTATGACGGCCTCGTCAGTTCGTAAGCGGAAACCGGAATACGACCCCTCCCGCCAATGGGGTCTCAAGCCCGAACTCGCGGCGAGCGGCTCCTCGGTGTACCTCGTCTCCGGACACGTCGTCGGGGGCTCTTCGGGGGAGATGTTCGTGTCTGAGAAAATGGGAAGGGACGCGCAGACGAAGGCCAAGCGGAGGCTCGAGCAAGACGCGGACCGGGAGCTGAAGGCATTGTTGGAAAGGGATAAGGAGGGGATGAAGGCGGTCATAAAGGCGAGGGAAGTTGCGGCGAAGATGAAGGCGTCTTCGGATGGGAAAGAGAAGAAGGCGAATAAGGGGAAGGGGAAGGCGCTAGATGCGAGGGATGAAGGGGAAGCGGGGTCTGCGGGGTCTGCGAGCGCTCCTGCTGTGGCGGGGAAACAAGCGTATTCTGCCAGTGTTATCAAGCACCTTGGGTTTGATCCTGCTGCGAAGGTGGGACAAAAACGAGCGGAGGATCTTGCTATGCAGAAGAAGGTGAGCATGTTTTTGTGGGAGGTGGCCATGATACTAAGTTGTCTATTGCATAGCTGGAAGCACTGGCTGCTGTACATTCCTCGAGGAAGAATATTGACCTTGGTTCGAGACCAGGTCTCAAGATACGCTCAGGAGTATCTGTTCCTGCCTTCATGCTCGAGCATGAAGAAACCGTTGCTGACGAGGAGCGTTACGACTCAAGCGACTTGGACATCGTACCGGCAGAGGACAACATGGTAGATCTAGATAGTGATATCTGAGTAGACTAACAGACTATTCGTGAAACATGCTACACGCCAGATCCCACTACGTGCGTTGACGGGTAGCATTACAATTCGGACCATGTTATGATACATTGTAACATACAACGCAGAACGGGGATGAACAAGAACGACCAAAAACACCACCCTAGACGGACACCACCAGGGTTAACAGAGCACCGCCTAATCCGACTTTTTGTCTGACACCTGGCCAGTTGCCTCGTTGTACCTGGTAGCAAGGCGGTCATATTCCTCCACATTTTGGGCGGCCTGCTTCTGGAGAGTCTCTGGGGGTGCACGATAAACACGTGGCTTACACGAGAAAGTGGGAGATACCCACCAAAGTCACGGTTTTTAGCCTCACTTTCATTCAGCTTTTTCTTGAGTTCTTCAACTAGCTTGGCTTGGTCTGCAGATGCGATGGCATTCTTAGAGTTGCTCGCGGTCTAGCCAGAAAAAGCATGTCACGAAACACCGATCATGAATTGGAGGAATACTTACAGCCTTCTTCAACTTGGCGTACTCCTCCTGTGTTTGGATGAGGTCCAAAATGATGGAGAACGTGCGAGTTAACACGAGGGAGAGGAACAAGCAGAAGCCAGTGAAGTACATATTTCTTTGGGCGCTAGATGTCCAAAACATGCGTGAATAAAATGATTGCCATCTGGATAACACACGTGTCTGTGCACAGGAAAGCGCAGCACCGCGAAAACGGATACTCACTAGAACTTGCGAGCAGCGATGCTTGATTCACTACGGGCGTCGTGCACGCCGTGTTCTGCCTTCGACATTTCATATTCGGCGGTAACGCGGAACACGCGTTGGAGTGCGTCTGCGAAGAGGACGCCGACGAAGCTGTGTGTATGGAGTGATGAGTGAATGTTAATTGGGATCTTGGGTGAGGAGTCTTACATGAAGGAGATCTTGAGGCCATAAGCGACCTTGGCCACAATGGGACTTTCTGAGAGGAATCGGAAGAGCTTTTTCCGGACTGTGTGTGGGAGAGGGAATACAAGGAAACAGAACGTCACCATCTATGGGGAAAACCGTGAGTATTATGGGGGGTGATCACAAGACGTGTAACTACCTCGGCTGCGAGGAGCATAAAGGTGAGACTGTAGCTGTTGGAGGATGGTCAGGAGGAGGTACTTTTCTTGGTATTAGTACGCACTAGATAGTCATGGTCGGGGGAGCTGTCTTGGATGTGGAGGAGAGACTGGATTGAAGTACACCGTTTTATAAGTTGCGTAGTAAACAGACGTGGTCAAATACTCGTCGTTACGTCACAAGATTACTTAAGCATTTCCCATCCGCAACGCGTCAAATCTACTTGATTAAGATCCACCGCCACTGACAAGCGTCCAGCTCGTCTTTGTCTTCCACTGTAAGTGAATCCAGAAAACATAACGAGACATGGCCCCGCTTGGCGTGCACATCAAACACTCTGGAAAGACGTACAACGTCCAGCTCGATCCAGATCTACCGTCCGCCGTCTTCAAAGATGCAGTGTACCAGGTCACAGGTGTTCCACCAGACAGGATGAAAGTCATGGTGAAAGGTGGCGTACTCAAAGTCAGATTCCTGCCATCACTCCATCATTTACTGTCTGATACGATCCTCCTTTCAAGGATGATACTGATTGGAAGAAAGTGGCGCCTAAAGCGGTCAGTCGTTACATATGACGCGGCCCTTGTGACGTCGCGTCTCTTCATCGGAGTGGTGTTGACAACAAGGCTTACATTTAGGGCCAAACTTTTATGGTGATCGGCACTGCAGGTGAACTCCCAAAGCCCCCTGAGAAACCCATCGTCTTTCTCGAAGGTAAGATCGGGAGCCGAGCCCCTTATTGACATCCATCTAACGTCCTATTTCCTACAGATATGGATGAGTCAGAAATGGCAGAAGCCGTATGACACACCTGTTCAATCTCCACTGATCACGCGCTGACGTACATCTAGCTCGCAATGCCAGTCGGGCTCAAAAAGTGGGTGCAAGTAATCTTGATTCTTGTGGCTGATGTTAACGTCGTTTCAGCCTTGGAAATACGTGCTACATGAACTCCACCGTCCAAGCCATGCGGGCAATACCAGAACTTCAAATCGCTCTAAGCACGTACGTCCACTTTATATCCCTTCCCGAACCAGTTTGATCTACTTCCCTCCTTGCACAGGTCGTCCCCTCTAGACGTCCTCCCGAGAGCCTTGCGCGACCTGTACTACAACATGTCCCGCACGACTGAAAGTGTAGTCCCCACAACCTTTTTAACTGTCCTCAGACAGGTCATCCCGCAGTTCGGCGAAGTGGATAGGTCGAAGTCGGGTATGATGGCGGCGTATGCTCAACAGGGTAAAATTGAATCTTCCTTGTTCGTGTAGACAGCGAGGTATGTATTGTATTGACTGGCGTCCTTTGTGGTAGACGCGGAAGAATGCTGGTCTCAAATGATCAATGCACTGAGGGAAGTCCCCGCAATTAACGCCTCTGGATCTTCGATCGCAGGCAAGAAATTCGTGGATCAATTCTTGATGGGGGAGATGCGCCGGGAGTATGTCCCGTCCATGCACACTTCGAGATCTATTCACATTGACCTCTAAACAACGACGTAGACTCAAATGCGACGAAGCGTCCGAAGAGCCACCCACCGTAACATTCGAACGAGTGCTCAAGATCCAGTGCAACATCACCATCTCGACGAATTATATGCATACTAGCATTGTGGAAGTCAGTATATCTTGCCTTCGCAGCGGTCGTTAAACATATCTCACACGCCATGTGCGAGGCAGGCTTTGAACTCGCAACTTACCAAGAACTCTCCGACCTTGGGTCGTGATGCAGTCTATAGCCAGACTTCTCGGTTGTCCCGGCTCCCAAGCTACCTTACGGTGCATATGGTTCGTTTCGAATGGCGTCAGGATGTCGGGAAGAAGGCGAAAATTATGGTCAGTGTCCTTCTTTCCCTTGACAATTCCCGCTCATCTCACCTCTCGTTACCTGATTCCTAATAGCGCAAAGTCAAATTTACGACCGAATTTGATGCGTCGGATATCGCCACTCCAGAGCTCAAGGATAAACTAATCCCCGTCTCGCGGCGTCTCAAAGAAATCGAGAAAGAGCGTGCAGAGCGGAGAAAAGTCCGGAAGCGCACCAAAAATGTTCAACAAAGCGGCGCCCCTGCTGCTGCTGCTGATGGCCCCAGCATGAACGTGGACGAGCCTGCTGCACCAGCGCCAACAACGGAAGTTCCTGGGGAGCTGGAAGACGAAGGTATATATCGCGCAAACGAGCTTAGGGAGCTTGAGGCGCTTGTAGACCCGGAGTTGAAGGCGGATTCTGGTTGTAGTGTTACAGGGTTATACGAGCTCGTTGGTGAGTCGCTCTTTCTTCTTACTTTATAAAAAAGTTCTGTTATCACGTACGGTGACTGACGTTGGATGGGACACAGCTATCGTAACGCACAAAGGCGCATACGCTGATTCGGGCCATTATATCGGGTTCGTAAAGAAGTGTGTGTTCCATGGGGGCAAGTCGACGGCTGCTTCAACGTCTGAGAAGGCATTCGATGAGGATGACGAAGACTGGTACAAGTTTGATGACGACAAGGTATCTGTATTCCCCAAGGAGAAGTTGGGGACCATTGATGGTGGAGGCGAGGACTCGTCGGCGTATGTGTTATTGTATAAGACCAAGCCGTTGGCGTAGAGTCTACTTGTAGAACTTGAAGGCTCTGGGGTTTGTATGTTCACGTGCGATACGCGATAGAAGTACCTCGAATATCACATACGTTGCTTTTGATCCGGGTCACGGAAGAAGCATCTAATGAGACAGTGATATATAAAATACAACCTCGGATGGATAAGTAGCGTAAGATCGGCAGCATAACATGCAACAAAGCAACTACCACAATGGATATCGTTACGAGACACCGTTTGTTTTTGGAGGTAGATTCATATCAGCATCTTCTGGGCCATCCAGATCGTCCGCGGAGGGTACTGCAGCTGATGCGGCAGCACCCGCAGCAGCGAGATGCCCTTGCGAGGGTGGGGACACATCCCTGGAGACGACCCATCAGCTCTACACAAGGCCACAACACCAACACGACGCACCACCTGATCTGAAACCGCGTCACGCGCGGCTTCGTATTCATATCCCTAACAAGCCTCTCAAACATGATCTTCTGCGGAGGGTTCTCCTTCATCTCCTCGTTGTCATACTCCGTGTTCTGATAGTACCCCACGCGCACGAATTCCTGTTCTTTGTACGACCCCGTGAGTATGAGCGCAGCGACGCCCAGCACGTCTTCTGGGGGTATCTTGGAGGGGTCGGGGGGGATACCTTCGAAATCGAAGGAGTTGACGCCAACGGGAACGGGGCCTACGAGACAGTCGTCAAGTTCTTGATCGAGTTCTTCGTTGCCGGGTGAGGAGACGTAGATGAGTTTCCATTCGAGGTCTATTTGCGTGGATGAGCAACATCATGCAGGAGGTGGGTGGATGGGAGGGAAAGGGGGCGAATGAAAATGTACCGTCTTTGAGAGGTGCTATGCACTCGAAGGTGACGCGAAATTTGTATGGGTCTGAAAAGCGCGCTGGGTTGTTGAAAAATTCGACGTTCTGCATGGTCGTTAGTACCTCGTCGCATGTGTTCCAACACGAATTAAACATACCCTTATCGTCACGATGGACATATTTGCTGGTGACAACGCGGGTCGGACGTTGGAGGCGGTTATGGGTCTGGATGTCGCGTCGTTTGTGGCGGTGGGTGCTGATCACGTGAGTGACGGTGCACGTGAGGCGGAATGACTGTAGTGTGCAGGACAAGGCTCAGCGCTCAGTCAATGCTTTTGTTCTTGCATGTGGTCTCGAATTCGCGTCCGAGACTCGCCATCAAGACAAGACCTTAGAAAAACGTATCAACACGGCCGGCGACGACAACTAGATACGCTTCCTTTGCTTCCTCCTTTCGATTTTCTCCGTCTGGAACTGTGGTAGATCTGTGTGGTGTCCTTGAGAGCTACGACCTTGACGCTCTTCACGGACTCACAAATCCCGCTTTCCTAACGTCCTTTTGTTTCTCCCGATTTCTTCGTCTCTTTCGTCTCTGGAATAGACCAGGTAACTCTTGACACGTCCAACTCTGCATGCGGAAGATCTTCAAAACGTTGACAACACCCAGCATTCCATTCGGCCGCTTCTCTCGCTTTCACTACTTTGCATTTTCACTTGCATGATATTCGTTTAACCCTCTATCAAACGCATCGACATGTCCGACACGACTCCTGATCACGACGACGTGTCATCCCCAACGACACCAGTGCTTTCTCCCAGTGTTGACTCTCCTGTACCACGATCTTTAGACCATTCCGCAGTTGACTCAGTAACCAAAGACTCGGAGACCACATCCATTACATCATCTTCCACACCTCAATCCCCTCCCCCTCCGGACACTTCCCCCACCCATGTTCTCCTTCCCATCCCGGCGGCCTCGTTGAATAGATCACAGTCCTCCTTTGCGTTCTCACATGCCATCGTCACCGCCGAAAACGAATGGGGTGCTCTTCCACCAGAAGTAGCCACCGCAGACATCTCCATTGCGCGTAAGTACATTCCACACGTCCTACTTTTGTATCTGTTCTCGTGTATGACCCGATGACCATGGCACTTTTGTACGGCTCATGCGAAAACTAAAACAAAACCGTGGTTTCTTTCAGCCGATGGGAGTTTCGTGGAGACTTCTTCGGGACCCGCTGCAAGGGAACTCAAGAGAAGATACGATCAGTATGTTGGCGTTGGAAAGGACGTGCGCTCTCCTTACGCCATCACTGCGTTCGTCAATCAGCATGGAAAGCAGATGTATCGCGTTGGGTCAGTATTTAGTTTAGATGCTCATACATTATGCCCATACGAACTGATACCCATAATGATTGGAATAGCCACCGTGATGCGACTGCGCCGGCTGCGGAGGCAGAATCGAAAGCTCAAAAAGTGTCGACTTCCATCGATGTATCTCAGTCCCACGGTCGCTCATTCAAGGGTAGATCGCGCATGAGCGTGCACAACATCCTCACGCAGAACAAGCCAAGGGCAGCGAACACTTTGAAGCCAACGGCTCTGCAAGACGCGGGTGCTCCCACGCGCAAACTCATCAGGCGAACGAGATCTATCCCAGATATGTTTGGCATGGCTGCCAGTTCGTCTTCTGCCGAGGGACCATCACGGCAGCCTACCCCTACAGGTCGTACTCATTCGCATAGCGTGACGGGCGCGGATATGTCACGTCCGCAGGCGTCGGTGCCCCCCGTAGACTTGCCGAAGCCGCTTGCTGGTGATATCTTTAGTGAAGCAATGCAATGGCCCCATGGCTCTGTTCCGCTTTCCCCTTACACCGGTAGTTCGGTGTCTGGCTCCTCCGAGAGCGGTTCCATCCCATATCCATTTGGTTTAGGGATCACTTTCGACTCGCCCACCCGACGTGACGAATCGATATACCTTCCCATGCCCCGTGCTCTCCGCGAAATGCAATCATTTGAATCTGGTCTTACTGCACGCGCTGATGACATGATACGCCGTACTGGAACAGACTCACCCCCTCCCATTCCCGAAGCCCAAGTATCCTCACACGAAGACGCACCAGAAACACCTCCAGGCCTTGCTGTCTCCCCTTTTGCTGATGACTCTGATATTCCTCCATTAGACCCAGCCCTCGCGCCGCTCCCAGAGACGAGCATACACTCGCGGTACTCTCCCGAGGTGTTCGACGTGCTGCAAACATACCGTGGCCTTCCCCTTCTTGATCGTTTGTTCCCTGATTCGGCAGGGGAGACGACGATCAAAATGTCACTACGTGCGGACGACAGCGCCGCTCCCCGTGACGACCCTCGGTTCGTGCTGTGGGGAGAGATGCATGTTACCTCGGAAGTAGATAGGGATGACGTATCGATTTCTCATAGTAGTCGTACCGGTGTTTCTTCTCCTGCAAACTCACGCCGCGGGAAACCCTCCGTGGACGTCCCCAGCCTCAGCATCTCTACACACGATCCCAGCTCTAACACAAGCGGACGCCGAGTTCTCATAGCCGCCACGATCGAACGTTGGATCGCCCAACTCACCTCCGATTTCAACTACGACGAACTCCTCAATTTCTTCCTCACCTACCGTACATACATCTCTGCCGTCGACCTGTGTCATTTACTCATCTGTCGGTTCCATTGGAGCTTGAGTGGACATACGACGAAGCAGGATGAAATGGCGCGGAAGATTGTGAGGGTTCGGACGTTTGTGGCGATCAGGTATTGGTTGTTGACCTTTTTTATGATGGATTTTTTGCCCAATCGGGAATTGAGGCTGTTGTTGGCGAGTTGGTTAAATACGTTGGTGAAGGATCCGGTATTGAAGAAACATCAGGATGGGCTGGTGAGTCGGTCGGCCGTCTGGTATGTCTTTTGCTTGTGGTCAGCGCTAAACTCCGGGATTGCAGAGCATCGTTCGAAAACTGATCAAAGTTGTCAAAGACTGCAAAGAAGCTCATACGCGCCGCCTACATGGCTCATCCTCGGCCCGCCAGAGTGTATCGACCAAACCCCGGCCTACACACGTTCTCGGAGAGAAATTCGCAGAAGCAATCTCCAAGGACCAAGACGACTCTGATGTCGACCTTGATTTCGCCCCCGACGATCGCATGTCGGTCTTCCTTGGGAGCGGCGGAGAATCCGGGAACACGTTCACCTTTGGTGCTGCGGGAGTTGTGGCTTCGCCTCCGAGGGCGAGTGGTATCACGTCTGCATCCGCTGCGATTCTTCAGCAACCTTTCCAGAGGAACATTCTCCAGCAGAGCCGAGCGAGCATCTCGGTGGCCCCGGGGACAGACCCTTTAGCAGCGCAATCTCCACCTCCCATCACTTTCCCGCAGCGAGCGCTCTCCCGTGTGTTTGTCAAGACCATTGGACGCCTGGGACGGTGGAGGCGCGTGCTAAATTCGAGACAGACGGTGGACACGGGCATAGCTGTCCCTGCGAATGTGTCAGCGTTTGACTTGGAGCTGAGTGCGAGTGGGGATTTGTTGGGTGTCAGGGGCGGCGTCGAGCAGTATTTGAAGATGATTGAGCCCCCGTCTTTGGATTCGCCTGTTGCAGAGGGATTTGTGACCTTGGCTGCGAAGGAGCCATCGCAGCTGCCTGCTCTGTCCGATGCGGTGCAAGCAGAGGAATCCACAGCCCCGATCCCGTCGCCCCAACACTTGCGTTCAGTGACGGAAGTGACGGAGGAAGAGGAGGAGCAGACAGAAACTACCTCGATGGCCAACAAACACATGTCGTACAAATCGTCTGTTTCTAGGGTTTCCATGGCTGGCAGGTCGACACGGACACACTCCACGGAGTCCTTTGGCTCGGTATTGTCGTCGAGATCGAGGTTGAATCCGCTGGTAGCGCAGGTGCAGGCGCGACCGCCATGGAGGTTCGACGTCGTGTCTATTGACGACCTCGATCTGTCCGATACGTCCTCGGAAGCGCATGGGGAGAACGTTCCTACGCCTCCTGGGCTGAGGAAGCTACCACGTAAACTCCCTTTACGCCGTGATTTCGAGTTCATACGGAGGTCGGGAGAGAGCGTGTCGTCTATGGGCATTCGTTCGCGCGACTCGGTCGCATCTGAGAACTCGGCGGTGTCTGTGGGCGGCGGGCTCGGGAACGGCATCCAGCAATGGCAGGTGAACGCCATTGTTGACTCGCTCAGCGATGACGGCGAAGACGGCGGTGTCGAAGAAGCGCTGAAACGTCTCGAGGGCCAGATCAACCCCAAAAGACGACAAGAGAAAGCGCTCAAAGTCGACGGATGGGTGCGAACCATCCAAGAACGCATGGCAGCTGGTGACTTTGGAGACGAGCATCCGCGCTTCTTCAGCGAGGACGACGAAGGGGAGGAGGATGAGTACATCATTGATCAGCACGAAACTGGATCTGTGAGGAGGAACTCGCTGGCGGAGAGGAATTCGATACCCGTTATGTCGTCCCAGATCACAGTCTCAGGAGCGTCGGGAGACTATTTCAGTTTCGCGCCTTCTGGGTTGTTGTCGGGGCCTCCTGCGACACCGTTCGATGGCGTTGGGAGCTTCGGCCCAACGTCGCCGATGAGGAGTATTGATGCGAAGCCTGCTCCGGAAGACGCGGTTCCGTTAGAGATCTTGCAGAGCCGAGTACCCTCTAGACCGTCGACGTCGCCTGGTTCCCCGATGGCACCGTCCCATGGTCCACCTCTTTCGCCGCCTCCGAATCTCCTCGCGCCTGCCGGACGTAAATCGCACAGATGCTGGGTACTGAATGTTAGTGCTGACGCGTTGGTACACCATTTCTCCATGATCGACCGGGAGCTGTTCATGGGCATCAAGCCCGAGGAGCTCATCATGGATGATTGGATGTCTTGCCAAGAAGTTACTGTGCTTGACTGGGCGCAGTACCTCAAAGATAGAGCGACGTGGAAAGCGGAGTCACGATTTAGCCAGAAGACGAGTGCTCTGGCGGTTGTTCGTGGTCGCTTCAACCTGATGGCGAACTTTGTGATTTCGGAGATTGTCCTCACACCTCCCAGTGATAGACATACGCTTGTCACCAAGTTCATACGTATCGCCATCGTGAGTGCTTATTTCAACTCCTTCAGTGCGTCATACTCACTCGTTGCTCGCAGAAAGCGTATAGTTACAGCAACTTCAACACTCTAGCGGCTATTCTTGCAGGCCTCCGGAATGAGTGGGTGAACAAGGCCATGAACCGTCACTGGAGCCGAGTTGGTCCTTGGGAGACGCAGATATTTCATAAGTTATCGCAGTTTGTGAATCCAGAGAATGACTTCAAAGCGATGCACGAGGCTGTCTCAGCAATGGTCGATGCGAAGCCGATAGATGTCCGCTCACACACGTCGACGATCATGAGCAACAGTACATCAGATTCGCAGTCCAACATGCCTTCCGCTTGCGTGCCCTTTGTCGGTAAGTCTTTTGCCGTTACTGACTGGTGTTGATGGGGTGCTGACGGTAGGCCCTCTAGGCGTTTACTTATCCCAACTTTATCGATATAGCAAGCTTCCTGACCTAATCGATCCAACGGCCCCTCATGAACCGGTCAGCATGGACTCCCAAACATTCAGCTTCGACTCACCCTCTCACCCCGACGTTTTTGAATCACTAACACCTCTCCCATGCTCCATGCAACTTGAGCCTCTCATCAACGTCCACAAACAACGCCTCATCGCGGGAGTGATCAAAGATCTCGTCGCTGGCCAACACCTCGCCAGCCGCATCCACTTCCCCATCGACAAGAAGCTCTTCCAAAAGTGCCTCAGGATCCGCGGGCTGGACTTGGGGACACTCCAGCAAGTGTATCTGATGTATTCTGATCCATCGCTTCGACCTGTCCCGTTTATACCCCTGTAAGTAGGTTGTAGCGCATATTTTCTGACTTTTTTTTTTTCTTCTCTTTTCGTTCGTTCTCTTTTGTTCTTTCGATTTTTTTTGTGGCTTGCCGTCTGGAAACTGGATGTACGGTTCTGTATCTATCGTGTAATGCGGATTTCATTTCGAGCATCTGTTGATGCTGCACGAGTATGTGTCAGCGCTTGTTTCTCCAAGACTTTCCTTTTCTGTACACTCGTCTCAATTAGTAAGCGCTGAGATGCGCTTCTACCTCCCATGGTCTACTCGTAAAGACAAGAAAGCAGAGCCTCCAGAAACTTCCATACTCTCTTACATACCCCAGCTGCATACCCGTCAAAGTCAAGACCAACCCACGACAGCCACTCCGAATGCTCATGCCGCTGGCTCCATCTCCAGCCTCGATTCTTGTTGGGCATGCGTGAGGAACTTTGGTGAATCACAGGTAACGCCATATGCAGCTGTCGTGTTCGTGCTGGGAGCGGCGTCTGGCATTGGCAGTGCGGTCGCGTGGCGGAGGTGGGGCAAGAGGTTACGGTCGTCTGAATGGGTCACTCCGGACATGCTCGCTCGGAGGCGGTGGGTGAGGGGTGTGGTCACCAGGTAAGACTATCTCGGTGTCACGGTTGACGGGCTCAACGATTCAATACCTGCTGGTGCACCGGAAATTCAATCTCTGCTCGACGTTGACGTCGACAGTGTTGGAGATGCGGATAACTTCAGGTTGTATCATACACCTGGGATTGGCTGGCGATGGCCCCTCAAGTTCAGACGCGTCCCAAAGGCTAGTAGAGGTTTGTGGTGTACCTGCTTATCTTACGATGCTGCTTTTGAAGAAACATGCCACGGCAGACCTGAAAGACCAGACCATACACATTCGCATAGCCGGTGTCGACGCTCCTGAGGTACGTCCCTGACCTGACATGCCCTGCACGGTCCAAGACACTCGCACAGGGTGCACATTTCGGCCGTCCCTCCCAACCGTATGCAGAGGAAAGCCTGGCATGGCTCAAGAACCGGATCGCGGGACGAACCGTCCACTGCCAGCTCATCCGGAAAGATCAATATGGCCGTATCGTAAGTTGCCTTACACGCTGGCAGATGCCCATTGCGCTGGAGTTCATCGTGGTTACTTGCTGGGTGACTTTCGTGCCCTGCGTGTTTGACACCCGAACAGGTCGGAGTCCCTCTCGTCCCCCGTCGCTTCATACCTGTGTTCCTGTCCAAGTCCTGGGGCAGCCCACTCGCGTTTGAGATGTTGCGTGCAGGTACTGTGGCTACTTACGAACAAGCTGGTGCAGAGTATGGGCCCTGGGGTCGCGAGGCATTCCTGCGTCTTGAAGCAGAAGCGAGGTAAGTAGGGAATCTCCTTTGAGCCTCGCCTCCGTCCCTATCGCATTGGCTAACAACTATCCCAATTGCTCTTCAGGGCTGCAAAACGGGGAATGTGGAATAATGACAAAGGTGTAGAGACGCCCGCGGAATACAAGAGGCGGCACGCAGCTGTCCCCGCGTCGCAAACCTCGCCGTCACTGGAAGCAAGATCCGAAAGTTCAGAGAGAAGCGGGGACAAAGTGCGTGAAAGACTAGGGTGGGTTTTGAGGCTGTGGAAGCGGCGACGGGATACGGTGTGATTTCATTCAGACATCGGTCTTCTGAATTGAAACATGAAGCTGACGACGAGAAATGTGCCTGGTACTACGGGCGTCCGTAACCTCGTATATGTATATGCTGTGTGGTAGGTGTACAGTGCTTAGAGATCTACCTCGCAGTGACAGTTTGATACCAATTCGTGTTTCCGCACTGTCCGTTGCGCCTCTCCGTTGTCAGCGCCTGTGCCACGGAGGTCGTTACTTGGGTCTTAGTACTATGTTGTGTATAGTTCCCCCACCCCAACGTTGACTGGTACGTGTGGTAGATGGGCCATACTTGTGTGGGAGCGACTGCGCATTGTTCATTCCATCATCGTTATCTTTGCAGCCAAACCTGCCTCGCCTAGAGCAGATGAATTCGGAACGGCTATAGCGTGAGTTATCATCTCAGCGGCGATATTAGTTTACCTGTATATAGTTTAGTGTACCCCGACAGCCCTCGACTAGTCTTTGCAAGGGAGTATGGTGCATGCCAGTAACTACTTACTTATTTTACCCCCCCCCCCCCCGGTCCCGGCCAGTCTACTGCGCAGCACCACATGCTCTAAAATTTATATAGCTACGTCTATTATAACGGCCACTCAAATACTGCGCCTTGCATTTCGCCTATCCTATCTAACATCACTGCTGCGTCTTCCAAGTCCACCTGGAAAACCGTTATTCGTTCGATCTTGAAGTCAAGAATCAATTCACGCCCATGGTCATGAAGTTGACGATCTTGGCTACGTTGACTGCGCTCATTGCGAGCTGCGCATATGCCTCTCCCGCGCCCTCGGAAGACATCACTACACATACTTCGATGATTCTCCCGAGTGGTGTACCTGCGTAAGCACCCCCATGTCACTTGGTCCACGTGCGTTCCGTCCACTCACATCCAAGTACTGCTCACAGCACCATGACCAGTGGCCTCCCATTCAGCACCCTCTCCTTCGACACAACGGCCGCTTCGTCCTTCCTCTCCTCCCTCTCCTCCCTCATCTCCTCGGAGTCCGGTGCTGTCTCGTCGGTCCTTTCTCCCAGCAGTACGCCCACCACGACAGGTTCTTCGGGGTCTATTTTCACCAGTGTCGTTGCCGTTCCCACTACAACTACAGCCAGTCCATCACCAACACAGACAGGCGCTGCAGTTAGCCTGAGAGGTGTTGGGTCAGGAATGTTCGCGGGTGTAGTAGTCGGCGCAGTTGCCGCTCTGATTTGAAAAAAAAAAAAAAAAATAAGCACGCCCGGGCTGCTTCTAGAAGACACCTGTGGGTCTGAGGTCGCGTTCATAAGGGGACGCGGTGGTTATGCGGCGAGCAGGGGAAGGCATATTACGGCTAATTTACGTACGGTTGCGGTTGTGATCCACAATGCACTACCACGACTTGTGAAGATGCCCGTGATCGTGGAATACACCTCATGGTTGGATCTGCCCTGAGAGCTTGGACTCGGGGCCGTCGATTATCGTCTGCAATCTTGTCGCGGTGCGGCGTGTGTAAAGTCAATAGTCCACACGCTGTCGGTACGCCTGTCTTTCTTCAGGGGCATCAGCTGACTATACACATGGGTGCCAGGTCAGATGGCCGTGTAGCACTCGTCACATTCCTCTGGTATCGTTGAAACGCACAGGACAAGTTGAACACCATGGTCTTTGACTCGACACCCGATTGATTTCTTGTTTGATTCATTAGGCAGCTTGTCGCTGGTACTGTTTTGTGCCAAGCCCATAATCCCAGAGATACTGATGACCATCATCGAGATCCGGTACAAGCATAGACTCGGTGTGAAACCCACAAATAGCACATGGATATCTGCCAGCTCTAGATAGCGTAGCCAGAATCTACTTACAGAATGTGTGACGAAGGAGCTCACATCAGCTTCAGAGTATTGCTATAGTATTCAAGAAAGGAGAATATGTACCATGTCCGCACCACGGCGACCTCGTAAGTTCACCCAATCGCATTAAGCAGTATTCCCCTCCCCTCCATCTACCTGCATCATCTGTTTCTCCTCCGGATCCAACCAACTGTCCTCAACCGTAGCCTTCACCCTCCGAACATACTCCTTCATATTCTCTCTGTACAACTGCGCCGCCTCTGCATTCGCAGGGCTGTTGGGATTCGGATCATGCAGCAGACTCTGAATGGATGTGAGGATGGCAGCGACGTCATATGTTGGCGACCATCGGTTTTGAAGAATATCAAGACACAGCTCGCCGTTGGCGTACACGTTCGGGTGAAACATCCTTGAAAGAAATTTCACGGTCGGAGGTTTATTGGGGTATGACTCGTCAAAAGTCAGGAGGAGCTTGAATGTGCCGTCTTCAAAGGGTGTGTCCGCTGGTGATGACAAATAGCGGGATGGGTCAACTCGGGACGCGACGCGAGATAGGGGGAAAAAGAACGCACACGGGCCAAATATGACGGCGTTCCACACCATGATGTTATCAGGACATGGGCTTCCCGACACGCCACTTGGCGGGTCACTCGACAATCGTTTAAAGTCGCGAATAAGGCGTCGTCTGCAGTTTGTGGACTGATGTCCAGTTTGTCAGTGCCCACTGAGGTGGCGGGAAATCCAACGTACCATAGTTTTCAGTCAGTGGGGAATATGACAGGTAATATGCGAATGTTAAGAAGTCGCGAGGTATGCGTATGTACAAGTACAAGATCAAGAAGGTTGTTGTCGCGCCACTCGGGCCATAAGCCCTGCAATGAGGGTAGGTGGCTTAGTCAGCCCACACCGATCCTAACCCTAAGCTGGGGGCCACACATGGATGGCAGTCAACAGAACTTGCGACGAACGAGCGCTGTCATACGACTGCGAGGATTAGTTCGTTATATTTGCAGATGTTCTAGCGAGATCTGGCACATCTAGATATCCTCCGGTTTGTTTAGCAGCCTTCCTTCCATCCCCCCCTCGACCATCAACACCTGGCCAGTGACATGTCCAGAGACCACTGACGACGACAGCACCACAATCTGATTTGCAATGTCCAGCGGCGTCGCAATTTTCTTCAGCGGGGTCCTAAATCAGTTCCCGATTCAACTATCAGCAGGCATATAGATCATATGTCACTCACGTTGCAAGAGCACTGTACAATATATCGGGATTTGAAAGAGGAATTTCGGCCATCGGTGTTTTCACCCAACCCGGAGCAACGGTGTTGACTCTGCCTTTCGGTGCGATCTTTACGATCTCGTTCTTAAGTGTCATCGTCAGGCCATACATCATCGCTAAACGAACAAATAAAGCTCAGATAAGTTTATCGGCCTATCTGGGTGCATTAATCGCACCGCTCTTTGTGACCGCGTAATCAGCGTGTCCCGCCTCTCCATATTTACCAGCTGTGCTTCCTATCAACACGATCGCCGCCTTATCTTTAGCTTCCGGCGTTGCTTTTTTGAGATGCTTCAGAAACTCTCTGCAGACCAAAAACGAGGAAGTCAAGTTGGTCGAGATGGTGTGGTTCCAACGCTCGAGCGTCATCTCTGCCAACGGAACATCCTCCGGTGGCGCGATCGCGTGATTGACGACCAGAACTTGCACCGGATCGTCACTAGTCGAAAACATGCTTACGACAGATGCTTCATTAGATAAATCAGCTTGGACGATCCGAAGCTTTGGGTAAGTTTTCGAGAGCTTTTCCAGGGGTCCGAATTGGGTATTGTAGTGAGCTGTGACCTTGGCCCCGATGGCTGGTGAAACTCGATCATTAGCCAAAGACCAAAGACCATGAGACAAACACCAGCTCACAGCAGTAAAGTTTGGCAGTCTCGAGACCGATGCCTCCGCTTGCGCCTACCAATCAACATATAATGAAGTGAACCAGACACGATAATACGACATAAGTAAACGATGTTACCTGTAACGAGAACATGTACGTCTTTGAGGCCAAGGTCCATGTTTGAAAATGCGTGGTTCAACGTATGGAGTGGAATGTGCCAAGGTTTCCCCCTGGCAGGTTCATAAAGATAGCTGAAGGCTCTGACTCAGTGGGAGCCTCGAGGAGTCTCGTGACCGAAGCTGTCAGTGGATTCGTCTGTTCCCAACACTCTCAAATCAGGTTCAGGATGTTGAGCCATGTAAACAAGTCCACCTACGTGGCGAGCCATGTATGAGCTGTACTGTGCTAAATTGATGTTGATGGATCACGGAATGACCGTAGTAGTAAGGTTATTGGCATTGCACTCTGGCACACAAGAACAATGATGATCACGAGTTCTCCGAGCCGTGGGGGTCAGTTGCCTTTTGCGTACAACCCAAGTATAACGGGAGGCAGTCACGCTCTTTTTGCTTCTTGACCAGCTACTTATCGTATCAAGGTGGTATGGACGCGTTTTCTTCCGTTGTCAATACTTCAGCGACTTCGCTGTACGTCTCGCTGTTGTCCATTGCTTTTAATCCCACAGCATGGAACATCGTCGCCCGCAACGGTACGTCCAACGCTACACAGATATTGCTTCGACTGAATCATCGGCTTGTGCAGAGTACAAGAACAGAAGCATCACCCGCATCTTCGGCGGTAATGCGCGTTATGGTTGTTACTTCCTCGCTTTCATGATATTCTCTTTTGGAATACTCCGGGACCATCTGTACGTACTCCCCACTCTGCCATGGATTTGCTCCGTTTCAATCAACGTCCAATCAGATACCAGCGCGCGCTAGCCGACCAGCCCCGTGTTCCCTTGCTCCCTGAGCCTTATGCGACCATGGTTCCAGTCATCATGTTCGTGCTTGGTCAGATCTTTGTCGTAACCTCGACCTATGCCTTGGGGGTCACTGGGACATTCCTTGGGGATTACTTCGGTATCTTGATGGATCACCGGGTCGAGGGATTCCCTTTCAACGTCCTGAGAGATCCCATGTACGTTGGGAGCACTTTGTGCTTCACCGCGACTGCCTTGTGGTGAGTGCGGTCTCTTTGAGCTCCTGCGCTTTTGGCTTGAAGTTGGCCGTTCAAAGGTATGAACGTCCTGTTGGTTTACTCGTTACTTTGTATGTATACATTGTATACGCTATCGCTCTGCGCTTTGAAGGGTACGCTATCCATCCGTTATCGTATCTGTTAGGGAAACTAATGAAGCGCAGGCCATTCACCGACATGATCTATTCGAAGCGCGGGAGTGTGGAGAAAAAGGAGGAGTGATTTATCACGACCTGTGATGATTATCTTACGACAATGATTGGCTCGCGAGATTCGTAACTCGATGGGTATTTGTACACCTCGTTCATTTGACTTGGAATACTTGCAGGTCGAGGAATTTCTACCACTATTCTATCCATACTACCTTCTAATGGTTAGTAATAGTATGAGTATACCAGCTGGATATCACGAGCGCTTGAGTAACAACATAGAGGGCATGAGTTCCAAATGACCGCTTCTCCTGAGCGTCCAGAGTTTCAGCGACTTCCTTCAGCATTAGGTTTTCTCCTCCCTCCGACCAGTCCGGCATCCTCCTCGTCATCGCCTTCAGCATCGCTCAAAAAACCCGTTCCCTGGTCGATGTTGTATTCTACTTCCCCCTCGAACCGCGTCGCGTACGGAACATGAGCAGCCTTGGAAGCAAGGTTAGGGTAATATTGCCTGTATGAGAAGTAGGAGACAACGAGGCCAAGAAGGGAGCCAGTGATCACGTCCTGCCAGTGGTCTGTGACATGAACTTCGAAGTGAGCACACTGCAGAGACTTGAGAGCAGGAATACGCACGGCGGTAATCCATAGTACGCGAAATCGCAACCAAGGAAGCTGCTGCAAGGGGTGCGAGCGAGAGCCACGCCTTACTCTGCTCGTCGATTCAAGGTCAGCGGAGAGTGTTTGCTATCATGTCTGTCTCAGAACGTGCTTACAGCGTGTCCACGGGTATCAAAGAGGTGGAGCTTTCCGGCAAGGTAAAACGTGAGGAATCCGAGTCCGGCGAAAGACACTTGTGAGAATTTCAATTAATCGTATGTTCTTGGTTCAGAAGAAGGACTTACGACTGGAATGGCCGCTGGGGAAGCTGCGCCAGCCGTCCTCGAGTATGTGTTTAGATGTCTGCGTGCAGATATCAGCGGTGGAGAGACCCCAAAGTGGGTCTTCGGAACCAGGCATGGGCAGGCATCGAGAGATCACATCTGTCGCTGTTAGTCTCCAGTTCGCGAACCTTGCAAGCAACGCGACTCACCAGGACGAGGACGACCAACCGCGACCTTGACGATTTGCGTGATAGAGCCAGTCATAGTGATGGACAGCCACACTGTAAGATAAGGAGCGTTGACAAGAGCAAGGAAGCCAAGGAAGGAATTCACGAACAGCCAAGAGTGCTATGATGGAAGTCCCACCACGAGCGTACAGTCAAAAGGTTGACGATGGCCTGCGCCACCAGTGGTGCTACGCCGGCGATCAAGTACAGCGCATTCGTCTGTACGACGTTGAGAAGCGACGAGTGATACGAGCTGTTTATGACGTACGCTAACGCGTTGATGGACTGCATGGCTGAAATGGTGAAAGACATTGAATTAAATTATCTCTGAGACGTCAAATCTCACTCACGGGTATCGCAACCTACAGTCATACATATTCAACTTCAATAACGTGAAAACGTGAAAAGTTGACCAAAACTCACGAAACGTCTGTGAGGGAAAAGTGTCTCTTGAACCCGGTAACGTGGTTGCTAATGTAGTATAAGATCACCCTACTCAAGCTTCAGCGGAGATAGCTAATAACAAAAAGGTTATCCGTACCACAGAGCACAAGTGACGATCCTATCCAGGCGGGGCGTATTGATATATGATATTATGTTGTACACGTGCCGCATTCATCAGACTGCGTTACTGTCCTAATTGCCAATCGACTCACCAATCTGGGGCGTAAGAAACGGCGAATTGGCGAAGGCTAGGACGTGGTCCACGGTATCGATCCATGTCAAGATGATCTTGGGTATCCTGGTCAGAATAAACACAAATGAAGATTTATGTGACGTGGTAAACGACAGAACGTTTGCACCCGTTGTGACGGCCTGTCGAGCCCTCTTTTATGGTGTGGAAGCGTGGACGAACCGAAAGATTCCGTTGGTATACTTATGTAGCGAATAGGTGGCAGGTCCTTTTTGTTTTCCTTGTCAGGCGCCCTCATCACCCATTGGGCCCAGACTCAAAAAGGTTTGGTCAGTCCTCGTGCAGGCCTCACATCCTCTGGTGATACTTGGTTGGGCGGGGCTACTTTCCCGTAGTAGAACGACCACATCAGCGGCGCATGTAAGGATACCGTGCATACAGTATGACTGCAGGCACCTGATCATTAGTGCCGAGGTTCGAGAACGATTTATCTCAATGAGGATTTTGCTCTAGGCCCAGGACCTTTCAAACATACGGCTCTAGCGGTACATACCACAGCGACGAATATGGACTACAGACAACAAAGCAGCGGGGCAAATCGGCATGGTGGTACAAGTATCCTCTTCCTCTCTTTCTTCGCCTGCTCCTCAACCTTGATGACCGCACGAGGCTTCCCCCTTCACAGATGCAACACATCGCGATCTGCACGTGGACTGCCTTGGAGCATTCGCCAGCGTCCATGCCGTCCCGTCTTGAGTCCGAGTCCCGGCTGGAACGAGAAAAACTGTAAGGATGTCCTTCAAGGACAGCGCCGGGGGGCCCGCCCAGAAAGTGAATGGACCAGCATTGCAAGTAGAGAGTCCTGGCACTGGGGTCGAAGTGTGTGAATTGGGATCTGTGTGTCTGGCAACGGTTTGTGGTGATGAGTCTGTTAAATTTCAGTTCATTTATGCTCCTTTTGCTGCTCCATGTTACGACGCAAATGACAGTTAGGATGGTCGGGGGTAAGGGAGAATACCCGTGGCTACAACTGCGATGGTTTCAGTAACCTCTAGTGAATACAGTGCACAGGGTCACTGACGAAACAAATACAGATATCCTGTCGTGGTTCTAGGGGGGTCTGAGACAGTTTTCTTCCAACTATACAGCCTTCAGTACTTCAGTCTAGTCGGTGGAACTTTGCACTAAAAGCCGCCTCGAAAGGTATGGGGGTCCTTCGTCAAAAGAAGCCTTATTCAGAGTCCCTCTTTTCCATACACATCTCAAGTGTCGTCAACACACTCGTCTTCTGCAGTTGCATCTCTTCTACCAGGACTCAAATGAGTACCTCGTCATACTCTTTTGTGCTCGATACTCTCGACAGTATTCGCATGTGGTATCACGAGTGCTTTCATTGGGTTAGGACATCGGTTTGCAACAACAGTGAGTATCGTTACCTTGATAGGGACAAGTAACTTGAATGCGCATGTGGGACATCATGTATGCTAGAAATACAAGTATTTACGAAGGAAAGTTTGGACATGTGAAGGATGTGAATGTCGCACATGTACAGGAGGTATGTATGTACGAAAGATACGTAAAGGTTGTGATGACGCGACGACAGGTGAGTCGTGGAAAAGCTTTCGAGATCATGATGGAGGAGCGCATGCATGCAATGAGGCAGGCAGAGTTCCAGAGTGGCCTCGCCAGGGAGAGAAGAGTCGACAGCAAACAAGCTGATACTTGCACGCGCTGTCTGAAGACTGGCTTGATCGTCATCCAGCGAATCACCGATTCAACAATGATCGCAACATTACCCTCGTTCCCCGGAAAGGCGAGTATGAAATGAAATTACATGTCCCCTATGATGGCCTGGTCCAATACTCATGATGAGGCTTGGTCACTGACCTTATGTCCAGCACGTGCATGGTGCACCACCCTACGGGCGTTAAAAGCCCGTTTTGAGTTAGCAGCAATAGGGCGAAGATAGCGACTTCTTTCGTCGAGTCCGCTCAAGTACCTCCCCCTTCACCCTCCTACACTCTTCCCGTGCCAGGTCTAGCCTCTGACCACGTGTTGACTCTCGCAAGCATCGACATGTCGAGCACGTCGAAAAAGTCTGTCGACATCGCTCTAGAGCCGCTACTGACGATGTCAGGGCACGATGGAACTATCTTTGGGCTAGCATACCTTCCTAGTGGAGAAAGACTTGTTACCTGCTCAGCTGACAATACAGTCAGAATGTGGAATGTGGAGAACGGCGAGCAAGAAGGGACGTCGATGGAACATGATGGCGGGCGTGATGCTCTTGCGGTGGCGAGAGATGGGAAGAAGATTGTGAGCGCTGGCGAGGGTAACAGAATGAGGGTATGGGACATAGAGACACACAAAGTCGTAGAGGAATGGACGGGCTACGAAAACCTTGTTCGCTACATTGCCATGTCACCAGATGGTGAGCTTGTCGCGAGTGGCCATGGTCATGGAGGGATAGTCATCAGGGAGATGGATGGCGGAACAGTCAAGCATTCACTCCAATCCGGTTCGGGCGATGTGAACTCAGTCTGCTTCTCTCCCAACGGGCAAAAGCTCGTTTCTGGACACGACGATGCAGCCATCCGAGTGTTCGACGTACAGAGTGGCGATCTCATTCTCGGACCAATCAAAGGTCACGCGAAACACGTTTACTCCGTCGTCTGGTCACTCGATGGAAGCCGGCTCTTCACTGCGTCCTGGGATGTAACTATTCGATGCTGGGATTCCGAAACTGGAGAAGCAATCGGAGAGCCATGGGCGGGTCACACGGACTACATTAACTCCCTTTCTCTGTCTCCCGATGGCACGAAACTAGCCAGCGCATCGACAGACAAAACCGTCCGTTTCTGGGCCACGGACTCTGGTGACCCCATAGGAGAGCCGTTACAGCACGAAGGCGCTGTATGGGCAGTTGCATTCTCCCCCTCAGGTGAATTCGTGGCATGCAGCGGGAGGGACAGAAAGGCATCAATATGGCGTGTTCCATGGTGGGATGTCAGCCAAAGAGAGGTGATCATCTACGCACAATTAATGTTCTAAGA
>MU127436.1:627450-637570 GCA_014904945.1 Gyrodon lividus
GGTGGGATGTCAGCCAAAGAGAGGTGATCATCTACGCACAATTAATGTTCTAAGACCAGTCCTCATTGTGTTTACAACTGCAGGCACATCGATCACTCCTAGACGTACGTTTATGTTCAAGCGTTCCGTGAATGCTCTTCTCACAACCGTCATATGTAGCTTCCAGCCGTGACCGTACCACCCGGCCATATCCACCATACCATAGCTGGCCACGATCGCCAACTCGACTTCCTTGACGTGGGTTTATGCGACATAGTTGCGGACACAAGTTCTAACCTGTATTTCATAGCTTCCCACAAATCGTCATCCATCCTCACCACGTACCCGCCTACGTACCAGCCACACGACCGGAGACCCTTCTCGCACGCAAAGTCCTACCTTCTCTTGGAGCCTGTGGAGGGAAATACCCCGCATTCTGTTCGGACGCTCACACGAATTGCCTCGACATGCCGAAGTGACAACGGTCTATTCAGGCTTCGCGGGAGACGTAGGCAAAATCCCCCTCGTTGCCATTCATCAAAGTTTACCCCTCTTTTGGATAGCGTATATACGTAGCTTCCAGAGACAATGAGCCCACAACGGAAACACTTCCGGAACCAATGCCAACCGCTCCAGGCCATTATGGTGGGTTTTCAATCGTTGTTGAATCGGTATCCAGCTCGGACTCGCTCGACGACGATCAGGCGACCCCTGCGCCTGCAGACAATTCAGAGCACGTACAAGTGTCTTGCTGCGGACTCTTCTCTCGCCGACGAGGCCGCTCTGGCTCTACTTCCGCTCCGCCTGCCATTGAGCTCGCTGAGCGTGCTGCCTTGACCTCTAATACTCCACCTCCTGTCGTCGCGTCCTCACATCCATCAATGCAGCATGCACTAGACCTTCCTGCGTGTTGACCCACTACCGAGAATTGCTTGACACCAGTATTCTCGTCTCACGGTGACTCCTGTTACTATATTTGTTTCCATTACCCTAGACGCCCTCAATCATCCATTGTGGTCCATTTGTATACTTCTCCATCCATCATCGTCCCTTATTGATATAGATATATCTATGCCAAACGGGGTGGCATGCATCACCAGTATGTTTACGCTGTCACTAAAAGGTGTGCACGCAATTGCCTCACTTGCATCTGCCCAGTCGCTACTTTGACGAAGCCTTTACATCCTCGGCATCCTAGGAAAACGAAAGCAAGGGCAAAGGGATCATACAGCCTCAGTGAACCATGTGGAAACCACTCTCGGGATGGCGAGAAGCACTGAGACACACGAACTGACGGAACTATGTGTGTGTGCGTACGCGTATCTAAGTCGAACAAGTCATGTCGTGAGTTAGTAGCTACTTAGGCTTACAGGCTGCTGATCTTGGTTGGGTTGTGAATTGTTATTGTTGCGCCATGCCGTCCATAACGCCAGCTCGGTCACTGAGTACTGAAGATTCGGGGTAGATCAAGGTCGAGTACACAGGACAATGAAAACGGAAAATTTGGCGTCATACCTATACCTTGCTTGCCTCACCATAATGAATGTTGAGGGTAAGTACTACCTCGTAATTGCCGTCACACAGCGTGCGCATGCATTCACAATGATTACTGTAATCGTCGGGTGATTCTACCACTCGACGCCCAACCGCGTTGCGTCGGCCCGCATTGCAGCCATTCCGAGCCTTTCAGGTCGGCCAAGTTTTGTAGATGCTGGGCCCTGGGGACGCAATACAAGGTTAGTGAGTGGACATCTGAAAAAATTCTCACATTTACCTACCGTGAACACGCAAGGGAATTAGGACTGGACCGCCCTGCCAGCTACGGGCGTTAAACAGCCATTTTGTATTAGCAGCAATAGCATAAAGCGAACACCGTGTCAGTGGCTCACCACACCATCGTGCTTGGATAGTAACATCATCTCTCGTCGAGTCCAAGTGCATCCTCTTTCCCCCTACACTCTTCCCGTTCCAGTTTCACGTTCAGCCTCCAAACACGTGTTGACTCTGACAAGCACCAACATGTCCGAAAGGTCTAAAAAGTCTGTCGACGTCGCTCCACAGCCGCTACTGATGATATCAGGGCATGAAGGCACTGTCTATGGGACAGTATACCTGCCAGGAGGAGAACGACTCGCTACCTGCTCAGAGGATAAGACAGTGCGAATATGGAATGTGGAGAATGGCGAGCAAGTGGGGATGTCCATGGAACACGATGGCTGGCTCGAGGCGCTCGCGGTCACGAGAGATGGGAAGAGGTTACTGAGTGTTGGGGAGGGCAAGAGACTGAGGGTGTGGGACGTGGAGACGCACCAGCTCGTAGAAGAATGGACAGATTGCGAAACCCTTGTTCACTCTCTTGCCATGTCACCAGATGGTGAGTTTGTCGCAAGTGGTCACGGTGATGGAAGGATCGTCATCACGCAGATAGACGGCGCAACAGTCAAGCATTCTATCAAGACCGTTCGGGGTGATGTGAACTCAGTTTGCTTCTCTCCAAACGGGGACAAGCTTGCTTCTGGACATGACGATAAGGCAATTCGAGTTTTCAACGTTGAGAGCGGCGATCTCATTCTCGGGCCAATCGAAGGTCACACGCACCACGTATACTCTGTTGTCTGGTCACTCGATGGAAGCAAGCTCTTCACCGCATCTTGGGACCACACCATTCGTTGCTGGAACTCTGAAACTGGTGAACAAATTGGAGAGCCATGGACGGGTCACACTAACAACATCAACACCCTTTCTCTGTCCCCTGACGGTACGAGAATAGCTAGCGCATCGACAGATCACACCGTTCGTTTCTGGGCTACGGACTCTGGTGACCCCATAGGAGAGCCGTTACAGCATGAAGACTGGGTATGGGCAGTTGCATTCTCCCCCTCAGGTGAATTCGTGGCATGTAGCGGGAGGGACAGAAAGGCATCAATATGGCGTGTTCCATGGTGGGATGTCAGCCAAAGAGAGGTGATCATCTACGCACAATTAATATTCTAAGACCAGTCCTCATTGTGTTTACAACTGCAGGCACATCGATCAATCCTAGATGTGCGTTTATGTTCAAGCGTTTCGTGAATGCTGTTCTCATAACTGTCATATGTAGCTTCCAGCCGTGACCGTACCACCCGGCCATATCCACCATACCATAGCTGGCCCCAATCGCCAACTCGACTTCCTTGACGTGGGTTTATGCGACATAGTTGCGGACACAAGTTCTAACCTGTATTTCGTAGCTTCCCACGAATCGTCATCCATCCTCACCACGTACCCGCCTACGTACCAGCCACACGACCGGAGACCCTTCTCGCACGCAAAGTCCTACCTTCTCTCGGAGACGGTGGTGGACAATACCCCGCATTCTGTTCGGACGCTCGCGCGACCCACCTCGACGTGCCGAAGTGACAACGATTTATCCAGGCTTTGCACAACCCGTAGGCAAAAATGTACGTTACCATTCATTGAAGCTGACTCTTTGGTAGCGTATATACGTTGCTTCAAGAGATGACGAGAGCACAACCGAAACGCCGACAGCACCGATGCCGACCGCTCCGGGAAATTATGGTGGCTTTTCGATCTTCATAGAATCGGTTTCGAGCTCAGAGTCGCTGGACAACGAGCAGGCGACTCCTGTGCCCCCTCCGGACGATTTGGAGCACGTGCAAACATTTTGCTGCGGACTCTTCTCTTGCCGACGAGGCCGCTCTGGCTCCACTTCCGCTCCGCCTGCCATGGAGCTCGCTGACCGCGCTGCTCCAACTTCCAACACTTCACCTCCTGTTGTCGCATCCTCAGATTCATAAATTCAAAATGCTGAACCTTCCTGCGTGTTGGCCCACCACCGGGAATTGCTTGATACCAGTGTTTTCGTCTCACAGCGACTCCCGTCACCGCATACTCGTGTCTTCACTTCCATTACCCTGATTTGCTCTGAGCTCCCTCGATAATTCCATATTCACAATATCCACCTGATGTCCGTCACTGGTGCAGGTATATCAATAAACAACGGTGATGGACGCAGAAATGTACAGATATACAAAGACAAATGATACAATAAGTTCGGGTAGTAAATCAGGGTAATGGAAGTGAAGCTATAAATGTGCGGTAACGGGAGTCGCCGTGAGACGAGAACACTGATGTCAAGCCATTCCTGGAGGAAGGTCAACAATCGCGGGAAGATCTAACATGTTTTGCGTTGACGGATGTGTGGACGCGGAGACAGGAGGTAGAGTATCGGAGGTTGGAGCAGCACATCCAGAGAGCTCCATGGCAGGCGAAGCGGAACCTGAGTCAGGGCGGCGTTGGCGAGAGAAGAGTCCGCAGCAAGATACCCGCACGTGCCCCAAATTGTCCGGAGGGGGTGCAGGAGTCGCCTGCTCGTTGTCCAGCGAGTCAGAGCTCGAAACCGATTCTACGACGATCGAAAAGCCACCATAATTTCCCGGGGCGGTCGGCATCGGTGCTGTCGGTGTTTCGGTTGTACTCTCGTCATCTCTTGAAGCTACGTATGTACGCTGTTGAAAGGTTAGCTCCGATGAATGGCAACGGACACGAATTTTACCTACGGGTTGTGCAAAGCCTGGATAAATTGTCGTCACTTCCGCATGTCGAGCCAGTCGTTTGAGCGCGTGAACAGAAGGCGGGATAGTGTCCACAACCGTCTCCAAGACAAGGCAGAGCCTTCCGTGCGAGAGGCGTCTTCGGTCGTACTGGTACGCAGGCGGGTGCGCGGTGAGGATGGACGACGATTCGTGGGAAGCTACAAATACAGGTCAAAACGTGTCCGCGACTATATCGCATAAACTCACGTCTAGAAAGTCGAGTTGGCGATCGAGGTCAATTACGGTGTGGTGGATAGCATTTGGTGGTACCCTCACGGCTGGGAGCTATACATGACAACCGCTCTGAGAAAGGGATACACGAAACGCTTTAGTAGAACGCACGTCTAGGAATGATCTGTGTGCCTGTAGTCGCAATTGCAGTGAGGAACGGTGCATGTGGAGCAAAGTGGGCAATTACCTCCTCTTTACTGTCGTCCCACCGTGGAACACGCCATATCGATATCACTGTGCTCGACCCTCCACATGCCACGAATTCACCTGAGGGGGAGAATGCAACTGCCCATACCGCGCCTTCGTGCTGTAACGGCTCTCCTATGGGGTCACCAGAGTCCGTAGCCCAGAAACGGACCGTTGCGTCGTTTGAGCCACTTGCAAGCTTCGTGCCATCTGGGGACAGAGAAAGGCAGTGTACATCATCAGTATGATCTGTCCATGGCTCTCCAATTGCTTCCCCAGTTTCGGAGTCCCAGCATCGAATAGTTCCATCCCAGGACGCGGTGAAGAGCTTGCTTCCGTCGAGTGACCAGACGACAGAGTAGACGTGCTGCGTGTGACCTCCAATTGGCCCGAGAATGAGATCGCTGCTCTCGAGGTCGAACACTCGGATGGCTTTATCGTCATTCCCAGACGCGAGCTTCTTGCCGTTTGGAGAGAAAGAGACTGAGTTCACATCGCCTGAACCGGATGTGAATGAATGCTTGACTGTTCCGCCATCCGTCTCCCTGATGAAGATATCTCCATTACTGTGGCCACTTGCGACAAGCTCACCATCTGGTGACATGGTAATGGAGCGAATAACCTTTTTGTGGTCTGTCCATTCTTCTACGAGTTGGTGCGTCTCCACGTCCCATACCCTCAGCCTCTCATCCATGCCACCGCTCAGTATCCTCTTTCCATTTTTCGTGACCGCAAGACCCTTTACCCAACCATCATACTCCATCGACGTCCCCTCTGGCTCGCCATTCTCCACATTCCATATTCGCACTGTCTTATCATCTGAACAAGTAACGAGCCGTTCTCCACTAGGAAGGTACGCTATCCCATAGATAGCGCCGTTATGCCCAGACATCGTCAGTAATGGTTTTGGAGTAAGGTCGACAGACTTTTTTGACGTGTCGGACATGGTTCTGGGAGTAAGCACGAAGGAGAGGCTTGGGAGGGAAGGGTTGCTGGTATAGAAGAATGCGAGGGCGATCGGCGAGGCAAGAATGAGTGAAAGATGGTGTCCGTCTTTCCCTGTCGTGTATAATATCATGAATTTGGCTCGCTCTCTGACCTGGATGATGACATCTCAATGCGAACGAACATCTGGCTTCGTCATTTAGATTTGTTTGTTTCATCCATCCGCCGTGTAGCACGAGCATTACTATTACTCTTGGCTTTCAATATTTCGTCAAGTCTGGAAGAATGGTCTCGTTTGTCGGCGATCTCACCTACTGTTTGCTGACAGAATCGGGCTAAGTACTACACTGTTTCTTCTTGACTACATGTCGGCAACTGGAAGAGGACGTTTTCACATCTGGACGTCCTGAAGGTCAAATCACGATGGTCATACATTATATCTTTCCCCCTCCCATCTGTGTCGCCTACGCCTCAATCCGACCTCCTTTCCCTCTGCGTTAACCAAGGCTCCCAAGTAGTGTGGTAATGCGGTGGTTACTGACGACTCCAAACCATCGCTCGAGCCGGTTGAGACTCCTAAGATCGCGTCTTTTAACGACAAGCCATTCTCTATTCGTTTGTACCGACCATGCAGCCTTCAGTCTTGTGCCAGTGATAGAACGCGCCGAAAGTCTTCTCACAAGACATGAGGATATATTTCAATCTTCGTCAGGAACCCTCTTCAGATCATTCGATGCTTTCTTTCATATGCATCTTTACTGTCAACACACGTTCTCGCGCTGTAGGGAGGGTCGACTGCCCAACGTTCATTGTCTTTTCCAAGCGTGATGTCCTTCCCCTTTCGTCCCAACTGTATAGTGCGTGTCTTCGGATCCAACAATGTTCATTGGTGTTGGTGTGACTATCAGAAGTACTAGTATGTGCACGCACAAACAACATGCGACATCATGTGTGCGAGAAATACCTAGAACTAGGGAAATGTGAAGGACTTAGGCAAGGCATACATGCGAGGAAACTGTGTACGACAAACATACAGCCAACACGGGTGAAATGGGAGCAGTACGGTAGTGAAGGGCGTATGCATCAGTGTCTCCGACGTAATTTCCGGGCGATCCAACACGTGGCGTTGTGGAATGTGAGGACTCTAGGTCAGGTGGAAGCTAGATCACCGCGGTTCACTACAGGCGGAGCTGAGGTAGTGCTAGGGATGAAGGACGTATAGACAGCAAAGAAGGCGCCTGATGATGGCTCGACAACGATAGGAAGGCCAGGCGTATTCCGCGTCATCGGATGTGTGGACACGGAGACTATGTAGTACCACTCTGCCACAGCGGCTAAGCGGGTTGTTTGAGATGGATTGCATACCTTTCACGAAGGCAGTGACACTCTTCTGGTGTTCCAGAGCCTAGGTCTTCTCAATCGCATCAACCCATGCCCGCAGAATGATCATTTTTTCAATGTCATCCACAACTATCAAGGTGTTCCGAGGTCTGTGGTCAGGGGCATATTTCATTACCAGCGATGAGTAACAGTGCGGTGACCATGGCTCCGTTCATGGTAGCGCGGCCTGGACGATCAACGGAGATGTGGCAGGAGTTTCATGCGGTGGCCGTAACCTGTATTGATAATGAACTGTGATGGATGCAGAAGTGTACAAACAGATAATATTGTACTATATTCCCAGTGCAAGCTGTATACGCTGCCGCCCCACATCTTTGACGACACCTTTATGTTCTGTAGTTCTCCGTGGGATCGTGTAACCTCACTAGAAACTGCTAGCTCAAGGGGTTGTGAGTTGTTGCACGGTTTGAGCGTGCTTCACAACGGCAGGGGTATGGTCTAGACAAAGGTGGCCTGCATAGTACGTCGTGATAAAGCACTACCTTGGGGTCAGCACAGTCCTTTCAGCAATACTACCCATACCCATATGCAGTATGTAGGGGTAAGCGCCCATCTCCGCAGGTTTGGATTTGGGGTGTATTATCGGGAAGTACAGTCTCAGACAAATACGTACTGAAGTCTACACCTCGTAGTGGTCAATGGTTGGGCAGGGTCAGCAATGGCGCGTCAGCGAGCAAACTGGTAGGCAGAAGACGTGCAGAGTGCGTGAAGAAACACCCGGGATTAGGGAGATGTGTGAATCAGACGTCACCAGGCAGAGTAGGGAAGATTCTAGTGTATACCGTGCTCGCCTCAGAACCTCACAGATACATACCTCACTATCATCCATTTTGAGGGTGGCAGATTTAAGTTAGTGTCGTCGCACAGAGTGTGTAGGGTGTGGCTCCATTCACAACAAGTTCGATCGAAATATCTGGGAGTTGGAGTGAGCACAGGAAGGATCCGAAGATTTTCGATAGACGAGAGAGGAGCTGTGGAACTATAGTTATGATGTGCAAGCCTTGTTTATCTAGGCAACAGAGCGATGTCTACAGCACTAGTAGTAACATTATGGTCAGTGCTCATAAGTATTGCTCGATAGTCAAAATCCCACTAGTCATAATCTTCCGGGCTCCTAATCTTATTCCCATTGTTCTTGTCGTCAATCCTCTCAGGTGCCCCCGCCTCGCCCCCATACACTCTTGCCGTTCTAGGTCGGGCCTCCGACTGCGTGTTTACTCTTATTATAGTCTCAAAACCACTCATTACTGGCATGTCCGATACGTCGAAAAGGTCTGTCGACGTCGCTCTAGAGCCGCTACTAACGATATCAGGGCACGATGGAACTATCTTTGGGTTAGCATACCTTCCTGGTGGAGAACGATTAGTTACCTGCTCAGAGGATGGGTCTGTCAGAATATGGAATGCAGGGACTGGTGAGCAAGAGGGGACGTCGATGGAACATGATGATAGCGGGCGCCAGGGTCTCGCGGTCACGAGAGATGGCAGGAAGATAGTGAGCACTAGAGAGGGCAACAAAATGAGGGTGTGGGACGTGGAAATGCACGAAGTCGTAGAAGAATGGACGGGAACCCTTGTTTGGTGCATTTCCATATCACCAGATGGTGAACTTGTTGCAAGTGGTCACGATCATGGAGGGATCGTCATTAGGGAGATAGACGGTGGAACAGTCAAGCATTCTATCAAGACCGTTGGGGGCGATGTGAATGCCATCTGCTTCTCTCCGAACGGGAAAAAGCTCGCTTCCGGACATGACGATAGAGCAGTCCGAGTGTTCGATGTGGAGAGCGGCGATCTCATTGTTGGGCCAATCAAAGGTCACACGGCGCACGTCTACTCTGTTGTCTGGTCGCTCGATGGAAGCCAACTCTTCACTGCGTCCTGGGATGGAAATATCCGAAACTGGGACTCCGAAACTGGGGAAGCGATCGGAGAGCCATGGACAAGCCACACCAACCATGCACATTCCCTTTCTCTGTCCCCTGACGGTACAAAACTAGCTAGTGCGTCGTCAGACGCAACCGTCCGATTCTGGGATACGGACTCTGGTGACTCCATCGGGGAGCCGTTACAGCATGAAGACGCTGTGTGGACAGTTGCATTTTCTCCATCTGGTGAATTTCTAGCATGCGGCGGGGTGGACAGAAAAGTATCGATATGGCGTGTTCCATGGTGGGACAACAGTAAAGAGGTGATTTCCCACTTTTACCCCCTCGTGCAATGTTCTCAACTATAATTTCGACTACAGGCACACGACTCATTCCTAGATGTGCGTTCTCCTCGAACGCTGTGTGAATGCCTTTCTCACACCCGTCATATGTAGCTCCCAGCCGTAGCCGTACCAACCGGACCATCAAATGTCATCCATCACACCGTAACTGACCTCGATCGCCAACTCGACTTTCTGGATGTGAGCTTATATTATACAGTTGCAAACATACATTCCAACCTGTATTTCGTAGCTTCCCGCAAATGGTCGTCCATTCTTACCGCGCACCCGCCTATGTACCAGTCATGCAACTGAAGACCATTCTCGCATGCAAAGTTCTGCCTTCTCTTGGAAACTATGGCAAACAATACCCCGCCTTCTGTTCGGACGCTCGCACGAACCGCGTCGACATGCTGAAGTGACAACGATTTATCCAGGCTTTGCACAACTGTAGGGAACATTCGAGTCCGTTACCATTCATCCCAGCTAACTTTTCTTTTGAATAGCGTACATACGTAGCTTCCCGAGATGACGAGAGCACGACTGAAACACCGACAGCACCAATGCCAACAGC
>MU127436.1:640965-657462 GCA_014904945.1 Gyrodon lividus
AGCGCCCAGCGACTCCCGTATATTCGTACCTTCATTCAATGACTCTTCTTCGTTCTGAATTCCTTCGATCGTTCGTCATTAATCATTGTCCGTCTGTCCATCATCCTCGATTTTTGATATACCTACACAGCACCGAACGTCAGATAGGTGATCTTGTTAATATTGTATCGCTAGTACAATATCTCACCTAGATTATAAACTGAACTGTGTGTATGCTGTCGTCTCAGTCGCATACACTCATACTCTAAGTCACTAGCACATCCAGCTTACCGGGTAATAAGCCTTGCCTCCAAGATTGATGCTCCGTCGACGCTCATACCTGTCTCACGAGGTCATCTCAAAACAGGCGCTTTGGAGGTCTCGATGTTGGTTGTGGTGATGCTTCATGATCTCAAAGGGGCTTCTGGCGAAGGTCACGACATATCCGACTCATACGTTGGGAGATGATTTCCGCATGACCCACCATGTGCAGATTGAAGGCTGGGTAGTTGGGACGAACGAAGTCAACCCCCTCCCACGATGAGATGCCCACATAGCTTATTGAATAGCAATATACATACCGAACCTATGCTGGTCACCATCGGAGATATGATTTTTCGTTCGCTGCTGATTCCCCTTTGACTTCCCAAGGGCCTGACTCGCTTCGGAGCCTTGATTGATGTGTTCAATTGAGTAGTAAGAGAGCACAAAGGTGAGGTTGGATTCACGCATGGGCGACATAGATCGAAGAATATACGATCGTCGTTGATTCAGCGAATCCACTCTAGATTTGGCCTTTGAAACAGGATCTGTCGGCGAAGTGAAGTCCCCCGTATCATCATGTCATAAGATCGCGCGACACACAAAGAGGTGGCTTATACCCATCTTTCAGACCTAGTCACTTGCGGAAAGAAGGCAGACCAAGAATAACCTTCTCGCTGCAAGGGGATGGGAGGAACCAAACAACTGATGAAGCCGGTTGTTTCATCAGGATGTTCTCCGAATTAACCGACACGACTGCAGAGGTGATGCGAATTCATCCGGGATGCAGGGGTGGTCATCAAAGCGGTTCACCTTGGACGAACAAGGCGCCTCCGTTGTAAATCTAGCGGGTTGGGGAACTTCGGGTGAGTAATCTCAGCAACGTGTCAAACGGCGGTGAGCGCACGGAGAAAACCCGGGCCACGTGTGGACATAACATATCGGAAACCATTCGATCAACAAAGTGGGTTGTGAGATGTAGGGAACTAGCGCCAGATCAATTCAGAGCGAGCCGACTTAGAGTGTACACGTGCTATCGCGATTCGTGATGGGCGTTAAACACTACGATGATATTATTAACAGGAAAAGGTGAATACCGTAGAGTTCACTCGCCTGCCGTACTTGACTTGTTTCGTTGATCCCTGTCTCACCCTTCGCGTTCGCATTCTCTTACACTCTCCCCTCCCAACCACCACCGTGCTTACATGTCCGACACGTCGAAAAAGTCTGTCGACCTCACTCCAAAGCCGCTGTTGACGATATCAGGGAACGAAGGCACAGTTTTTAGGATAGTATACCTACCTGGGGGGGAAGGACTCGTTACCTGCTCAGCTGATGGGACAGTGAGAATATGGCATGCAGAGAATGGCGAGCAGGAGGGAACGTCGATGGTCCACGATGGTTGGCTCGAGGGTCTAGCGGTCACGAAAGATGGGAAGAGGATACTGAGCGGTGGCCTGGACAAGAAACTGAGGATATGGGACGTGGAGACGCACCAGCTGGTAGAAGACTGGGATGGCCATGGCACATTTATTCGCTCAATTTCCATGTCACCAGATGGTGAACTTGTTGCGAGTGGCCACGGCGATGGAGGGGTCGTTATCAGGGAGATGGATGGTGGAACAGTCAAGCACTCACTCAAATCCGGTTCGGGCGATGTGAACTCAGTATGTTTCTCTCCAAACGGCAAAAAGCTCGCTGCTTCTGGAGGAGACCAAGCCATTCGAGTGTTCAACGTTGAGACCGGCGATCTCATTCTTGAACCAATAGAGAGACACACGGATCATGTCTACTCGGTTGTCTGGTCACTCGACGGAAGCCGGCTCTTCACGGCGTCCAGGGATCGAACTATCCGATGCTGGGACTCCGAAACTGGTGAAGCAATCGGAGACCCGTGGACAGGTCACACTGACATTGTACACTTCCTTTCTCTGTCCCCTGACGGCACGAAACTAGCCAGTACATCGACAGACACGACCGTCCGTTTCTGGGACACGGACTCTGGTGATTCCATCGCGGAGCCGTTACAGCACGGGGATAGTATATGGCCAGTTACATTCTCTCCCACTGGTGAATTTATGGCATGCGGCGGGGTGGACGGAGAGGTATCGATATGGCGTGTTCCATGGTGGGACGCCAGTAAAGAGGTGATTTCCCAGCTCCCTTATGCATTGTTGCTCACTACAATTTTGCGACTACAGGCACATGAATCATTCTTAGACGTGCGTTCTGTTTAAGCGTTTCGTGACCGCCTTTCTTACAGCCGTGGTGTGTAGCTGCCAGCCGTACCACCCGGCCCATCAAATGCTATTCGCCACACCGTAACTGACCTCGATCGCCAACTTGACTTTCTAGATGTGAGTTCATGTTCAAGTTGCGATATAGCCGCGGATGTACGTTCTACCCTCCATTTTGTAGCTTCCCGCAAACCGTCGTCCATCACGTACGCGCCTACATACCAGTCACACGACCGAAGACGCCTCTCGCACGCAAAGTTCTGCCTTGTCTTGGGGACTATGGAGGACGGTACCCCGCCTTCTGTTTCGACGTTCACACGACCCGCCTCGACATGCTGAGGTGACGACAATCTATCCAGGCTTCGCAGGAGACGTATGCAGAATCCCGTTTGCCACCACTGATCAAAGCTGACTCTTCTTTGGGTAGCGTATATACGTAGCTTCAAGGGACAACGAAGGCGCGACGGAAACACGTACAGAACCTATGCCAACCGCCCCAGGACATTACGGTGGCTTTTCGATCGTAGTTGAATCGGTGTCCAGCTCAGACTCGCTCGACGACAATCAAGCGCCCCCCGTACCGTCGGACAATTCAGAGCACGTGCAAGTATCTTGCTGCGCCTTCTTCTCTCGCCGACGGGGTCACTATGGCACTGCTTCCGCCACTCCCAATGCCCCACCTCCTACTGCAATCGTGTCCTCACAACTATCCACGCAAAACGTGTCAGACGTTCCTGCGGTCGTTGAGCTACCGCCGGGAATGGCTTGACAGCAGTGTTCCCATCTCATAGCGACTCTTGTCATTGCATATTCATACCTTCCCTTTGATCGCCCTAGTTTACTATGCACCCCCTCGATCATCTGTACAGTTCTCCATCTATCACCATCCATTATTTATATACCTGCACTAGCAGCGGTATTGTAAATGTTGTATTGAGATACACGCAGACGTTTTCAGCGGAATACGGAATTACCATGTACGGTCTTTGGGGCTGATTACCGAGCAATCTTTAGAAATTAAATAAATTAACTACTTTTAGAAATTAATTAAATACTAGGAGTCGCATTGGCACTCTTTCTTACCTAGTACCATTGCGACCTCAGTCGAAAGGAAGATGGCGGACAATTCCAACGGAACATAAAGTGAGACTGAACAGGGCCATTGGCATTTCAAGTACCTGTTTCCTGTTTGAAGGATCAGGACGCGTAGGTAATAAGCTTGTGCCAGGCAAAATAGAGGCGTCTGAACTCCTAATTAACCAAAAGACACAGAACTTGCGTCTGGAGGCACAACGGAATGCTCTCAATGCTCGAGGTATGTGTGTGCCCCTTTGTGGCGGATAACGGACATATTCATATTCAGTGAGACTGCTGGAAAACACTGAAGCGCACAAGTGACGGAGGGACGACGTGTATAAAGAACTACTAAAGACAGGCTATGGTGGTAACGACTCAAGGAGTGCGTGCGTGTGCGTTGTGCGCAAAAAGTCACATGGACAAGTTGCCTAAAAAAGACAGTAATTCCTAAAACAAACAAATATCATTGATTCTGCGCCTGGTTGAAATCGAGTTCCCGCCACCCCCTGGAGCACATGTCAGCATTCTTCGAATTCACTCCCGCAAGGTGATCGAATTCGCTGTGTACGACCGTCTTCCTCCACTCATGACGCGTGACGATTATCAGTACTTTCTCATATATGATGGATCTTCTTTCCCTCGGTCGACATTACAATCTCATTACAATCTCGTCAGGCATGTACGCGTTTCGCGAGCGTCGGCTGCACGTTACGCAGGAAAGCTTCGACCTTGCTATTGCAAAAGCTCTGGAGAAGCACCGAGAAGGCAAGACGTCTGTCAACAAGTTGCTTTCTTGATGGTATATCAGACTTCTGAAAAGCTACCTTTTCGTCCAAAGATATTGTGGTTCTCGATAGGTCAACGGTGCAAGCGTCAACGGCTGGATCGACTGTGCTTATCTTAATGACGTCTCGGCCCAACCTCAATCCGTCATCGTTAGCGTGAGCCAAGAGGAGGCGTCCGCGATATTCTTATGTGTACCCTCCGATGCGTATCATCGTTGCGAGTCCAGGCTTTCGTACGAGTGATAACCTCGCCATTGTACAAGTCCCTTTCTTGTGCTTTCCTTCTCTGCCACATCGCTCTTCATCTGTGCTTATCATCCCGCGTACAACGTGTCCGGTGCATCTTGAATCTTCGATGATACTGAAGAAGAATTCCAGACAAGCCAGCAGGAAGGAGTTCAGTTCTGTGACTTGCCTCATATCACCCTTCCCAGATATGATCTTGTTTGCGTCAGATTAAAGAATCGTTTATAGTACTAGGTAGGTGACCTTCGTTTTTACAGCGTACTATCCGCATTATGTAGCTGGATGTCTCGAAGTGAGGCAGCACGGAATTTGCAAGACCTCCGTCTGTTCCAAGCATCGCGGCATGTGGGTCTGTCACATTTGCTCTATCGTTTGCGCATCTTGGAGTCGTTATGTTCACTCGTGGAGCAAGAGACATGTAATGTTGTCAGCTTGGATATCTAGAGTATCAGCGTCGCTGGAAAGCCCTCAGACGAAATCCCCGGCCAGACTCATGGCGCCGTCTGCATGACGTTCGTACCCAAACAGAAATAGTCCAGCCTGTGTAAGGGATTATAGCTGGACAATGGACATTCGCTGGCGAAAGTACCCTCAACGTCCGCGAGCCCTCCGGAGGGCAGGCGAGGTTATTTCACTGACGACATTGGGTATCCGAGGGTTGACTAGCGACACGGGGAAGCTTAGTTATTTGCTTTCCGTCAGGACGGACGTAATGTGGTGTATTGTGGACTGCCACGATGCTGCACTTACCAGGATACAGGTCTTGCAACCGCTGCATAACCAGAGTCGAGGAAGCCCGAACCGTTCCACGTCGTCTCTCAACCCCCCACTCAGCCAGCCTAAATTCGGCTGGATTTCCTTGTTCCGTTGCTTCGAAGCCTCGGTGGACGTGCTCGATTGAGCAGTAAGAGACCACAAAGCTGGGAGGTCGGATACAAGCGTAGGCAATACAGATGGGAGAGAAAAACTACTATCATTGAATCAGCGATTCGACCTTAGATGTGACCCCTCGATGTCCAAATTTCTAAATGGCACATTGACTTATCGTTCAGAAATTTAATTTGCAACGAGTCATGGTGATTGGAAGTGAGCGAGGCGTTGCAGCCGCCATCACAAAAGAGACCAAACCGAGACTAACCTTTCGATCACGATGTTCAAACTTCCGGATGTTCCACTGAACCAATATCACCGCAGAGGGCCATGCAAATTGCTACGAGATGCAGAGGTCTAGACAGGTCACGAAAGCGATCTTTGACCACAGTGGACGGACCGGGGGGTTATAAACTTGGAAGGAACTACGGGTGACTCGGCGAATAGCTCACCCACAAGAACGTGCCAAAGAAGCGGCGAGAGAGCCAGGTACATACCCACATAACGAAAACCCCAGCCAGAGATCGTCGTTCGGCACACCCACAACGCACTTGGGGCATGGGTAACACGTAGAGGGCGCTGGTGATACGTCGAAAGCGCAAGCAACACGTCAGGGCACTGGTGACCTTCTTGCTGGCTTGGCAAAGCACCTGATGCACCTGGGACGCATTCAGCAAACCTGTGAGGTGATGGGTGCATGGGTGCCAACGTCGGGGGCGCGAGTCACGCGCCTGGGGGCTGGGTGATGTATCTGGTGCGTTCATGATACGTTTGAAGTTCGAGTGATCGGTTTGATCGCAGGGCATGGCGTTCAGCAGGCTTGGAACACAGCCGCGGTATCAATGATGCGCTGAGGGCTCTCGTGCCGCGTTTTTGAGATAGGTGAACCTGTTTTTTTTGAGGCAATGGCCCAGGTCGTGTAGAGGTGACGGTTTCGGTTTTGAGGTGACAGGCGCGTTCTTGGGGCTGGGGTTTGATATGGCTGACTCATTTTCCAGGTGTTGAACCCATTTAGGCATTCTCCGCACGGGTGACTCGTCTGGGCGAGCTTGGGTTGACGCGGGTTCGGAGCGCGAGCGACCTGTTTAGGCGGAGTGCCGGTGCCTAGAAGGAATAAAACTCGCTGGGGATCCCTCCAAATCTCACAAAATTCGAAACAGATCGATTTTCGCCACGGACTCATGGTTGCAGACAGACGGATTACTAACGGATGGGGGAAGATGCAGGGGAAAGAGCCGGAACTGTGTGATCTACAGAGAGAACGAGCCTGTGATGGGTCAAGATGAGCTGCGAGGATCAGGTGTCGAGCACAGCGCAGCGGTACGACGGATGAAATAAGATGCCTGGATGTAGCCGGAATTGGTGTCTGGACTAATGAAGGGAGAAAGTGAGCGAGTGCTCCGGGCGTCTCAGACAACGAGCTCTGCGCGAGGTGGGCATAAGTGACACGAACCACACTCTGTGTACACTTAGGCCTTGTGCCTCAGCTAACTCAGACTAACGAAGCTCCTTCCATCATCAGCCCCAGGTAATCAAAACTCAAGGTTTGGGTTCTGATAGTGACGACGGTAGGGTTTTGCCCACCGATAGTCACTACATGGGGTGTGTTAGTATGATTTATATCTGGCTAACCTGTCGTTGCCGCGGACTCAGTGGAAACTGACCCTCTGCGGCGGCTCCGGATAGACAACCTCGCAAAAAAATTAGCAGGTAACGCCGCCCCGAAGAATGACTGAGTCATGACTGTGACGGTAGCCCAGCAAAACAACTAGCCCAAGCCTGATCATAAAACTCATCCTGCTGCCTCCGCACATACCATGGAGGACACTTCTATTCTCACAGGCTGACAAAAACCTCAGCTAAGGGGTATCCCATCCTTGTCGTACGTACCTACCTGGGCCGAGGGTAAGGAGGAAATACCGTGGACTGGTTCACACACGGCATCCCACCTCCACGTGCCGTGGAGCTTCTTAGGTGCTAAGCACTCAGAGACATGGTGTACCCGGGCGGTCCAGGATGCCTTAGGGGAAAACGAAAGGTTCATTTGACTGAGCTTCCGATGTGTGGAACTGGCTCAAACACAATGGATATGCGGTATAATTCATGTTTGACACCTTCGTTTGAAGTCAAGCAGCAACTATGATAGTGACTTTCACCAGTGTGCCTGTGTATGGGGTGGACCTGACTGGATGGTGGATCCCTGGTGGGTTTCAGATCATGTCTGACAGAACTCTGCTCAAGAATTCTAGGGGCACCCCAGGATTGGAGACTTGAGAAGAGGTCCAGAAATACATAGAGTATCTCGTCATTTGCAAGAAGTGGTCTCCGTATGGCCCCTCCTAGACTGTTAGCGGGTGTCGCACAAGCTACTTGTCATCAAGGTTTGGACAGACTTTCACAGACTCTCTTAGGCCAATCACCATGCCATGGCTACCGAGTGCCTCAAAACCGTCCCTGGAGGATGTCACACTCAAGCGCGAAAGGTAGCGATTGTGGGCGCCACGTTCATCTGAACCCATCTTTGTCTGTACTGGGGCCCTTCTGACCGCCGAGGCCAACCTTACTTGGTTTACCCAGACGCGCATCGAAATGCTGCGGTCCATCGGGGAACGGCCTGTGATTATGGCGGACATGCAAATGTTGCGCGTGGTTCATACCATGCCACCCGCAGATGAGCTCGCAAGCATGGCATACCTGCAACGCTTCGACGGTTTGTCACTTCCAGAAACGAGGTGAGTAAGCCCCTCTTTGTGTTCTTGGACTATCCCACACCTACGCTGTTATCGAACACATCAAAAGTCATTACCTGCTCGACGACATCATGGGTCCGAAAATGGGGATTCTGGGCGTGACAATCATGATATCCGAGTGTTCGACGCCGAGAGCAGCGATCTCATTGTTGGGACAATCCAAGGTCACACAGAGCCTGTTTGATTCGTTGTCTGGTCACTCGACGAAAGCAAGCTCTTCACCGCGTTCTGGGATCTTACTATTCCATTCTGGAACTGTGGGACTGGAAAACCAATTGGAAAGCCATGGACGGGTCACACTAAGAATATACCCCCTTTCTCTGTCCCCTGATGGTACGAAAATAGCCGGTACATCGACAAATGAGATCGTCCGTTTCTGGGATACCGACTCTGGTGACCCCCTTGGAAAGCCGTTACAGCATGAGGATGGTGTATGGCCAATTAAAATCTCCATCTAGTGAATTTGTAGCATGCGGCGGGGTGGACAGAAAGGTATCGATATGGGGTGTTCCATGGTGGGACGACAGTAAAAATGAGGTGATCGCCCATCTCCGCCCTCATCCACTATTTCTCACTACAATTTTGCGACTACAGGCACATGAATCATTCTTAGACGTGCGTTCTGTTTAAGCGTTTCGTGGCCGCCCTTCTCACAGTCGTGGTGTGTAGCTGCCGGCTGTACCACCCGGCCCATCAAATGCTATTCGTCACACCGTAACTGACCTCGATCGCCAACTCGACTTTCTGGATGTGAGTTCATGTTCGAGTTGCGATATAGTGGTAGATATACGTTCTAATTTGTATTTCGTAGCTTCCCGCGAACCGTCGTCCATCTTCACCGCGTACCCGCATAGTACTAGTCATACGACCGAAGACCCTTCTCGCACGCAAAGCTACGCCTTCTCTTGGAGACTAACCCGCCTTCTATTTGGACGTTCACACGACCCGTTTCGACGTGCCAAAGTCACAACAATCTATCCAGGGTCCGCAGGAGACGTAGGCAAAATCCCCTTAATACCATTCATCTTAGCTGAGCGCTGGCCCTTCTTTTGGATAGCGTGTATACGTAGCTTCAAGAGATAACGAGCCCACGACTGAAACACCTCCGAAACCAATGCCAACCGCTCTGGGCCATTATGGTGGCTTTTCGATCTGTGTCCAGCTCAGACTCGCACGACGACGATCAAGCGCATCCCGTGCCTCCGGACAATTCAGAGCACGTGCAAGTATCTTGCTGCGGGCTCTGGCACTACTTCCGTTCGCTTGCCATGGAGCGCACTGAGCGCACTTCCGACGCTCTCCCTCCTGTTGTCGTATCCTCACATATGTCCACGCAAAACATGTTAGACCTTCGTGCAGTTGCTCAGCGCTGAGCATTGGCTTATCATAACGCCAGTGTTCCCGTCCCACGGCGACTTCCGTTGTCGCGTATTCGTAGTTTCCCTTCCATTACCCTGCTGATTTACTTTGAACTCCCTCAATCCTTCGTCATCGTCCTTCATCCATCGTCCATTATTGATATACCTGCACCAACGGTGGTGTTTGATTCACACACCCCTGCTAACCGTATGCATGCATTCAATCCGCTCCTGGTGAATTACATAATATATGTACTGCGACCACCCTTGAATCCCACGCCTCAGGGGGGTCTCCTCCCGATCAAGTTTGAGTCAAAGCCTCGAGATTTCCGAACACTAGTAACTTACCTATCTACCGATCGCCAAATAATCTGTCGGTCTCACAGGACAACCCAGACGTCGATTCGAGACCATCATGTCGGGCGAAGAAACACTCCAGAAACACCATGAAGAATCAGAATCAGAGGACTCTGATGAGGACGTCGAAGATGTCCCCAAGATTGATATTGATCCATCGACTCTTACACCTCTGTCCCCTGAGGTCATTTCAAAACAGGTGCGTTGTGGTTTCCAGTGTTGGTTTCAGTGATTGTTTGAGCGGAGTCCATGATAGGCAACGATAAACTTGGGTATGATTCTGGGCATGCGCTAGTAGAAAGCTGGTGATATTGACCGATGCTTGTAGGCACGATCGGACATGTTGCCCACGGTAAATCAACCGTCGTGAAAGCCATTTCTGGTGTCATGACCGTCCGATTCAAAAACGAGCTCGTTCGTAACATTACTATCAAACTCGGTTATGCCAATGCCAAAGTATGTCACTTTCCCGTCCCTCCTCCTCCGTCTCCTCACCCAGCTACCCAACAACCCCATCTTTTCCAGATCTACAAATGCGAAAATGAAGCCTGCCCGCGACCGGGCTGTTACCGATCCCACCGCTCAGACAAAGAAGACAACCCACCCTGCGAACGACCAGGCTGCGGCCACCGAATGAAGCTCATTCGTCACGTCTCCTTTGTCGATTGTCCAGGCCACGACATTCTCATGGCGACTATGCTTAACGGAGCCGCGGTCATGGATGCTGCACTGTTACTCGTAGCTGCTAACGAAACGTGCCCCCAACCACAGACGTCGGAACACTTGGCAGCTGTGGAGATAATGAAACTAGAGAACATTATTATTCTGCAGAACAAGGTTGATTTGATCAAAGAGGCACAGGCTCTGGAGCATCAGAAGAGTATCTCTGCCTTCGTGAGGGGTATACCAATCTGCCGCAATCCCGTGTTTTCAGTGACTGATTGCTTTCGAATGCCCCAATTAGGCACCGTGGCGGAGTCGTCACCTATAGTCCCCATATCCGCCCAGCTCAAATACAACATCGATGCTGTCAACGAATACATCGTCAAACGCATCCCAATCCCCATTCGGGACTTCACATCCGATCCACGGCTCATCGTCATTCGTTCCTTCGACGTCAACAAACCCGGAGCCGAAGTTGACGAGCTCAAAGGAGGCGTCGCCGGAGGATCGATCCTCACGGGTGTCCTCCGCCTCGGCCAAGAAGTGGAGATACGACCAGGCATTGTAACAAAAGACAGCGCAGGAAGGAACAGATGCAAACCGATCTTCAGCAAGATCGTTTCGCTGCATGCGGAGAGTAATCATCTAGCATTCGCGGTCCCGGGTGGGTTGATTGGTGTTGGAACTAAGATCGATCCGACGCTTTGCCGTGCGGATAGGTTGGTGGGACAGGTACTTGGGGCGGTTGGGAAGTTGCCAAAAGTCTATACGGGTATGATTTCCTTCTCTCCGCACTGCTGATATTCGTCGCACTCAACACATCGACAGAGCTCGAGATCAGCCTCTTCCTCCTCCGCCGTCTCCTCGGTGTCCGGACAGAAGACAAAAAGCAAACTAAAGTCTCCAAACTCACCAAGAACGAGCTCCTCCTCATCAACATCGGCTCAACATCGACAGGTGGTCGTGTTCTGAGCGCCAAAGGCGACCTTGCAAAGATTCAGCTAACGTCGCCCGCTTGTACCGAGGTTGGTGAGAAGGTGGCGCTCTCCAGGAGAATCGAGAAACATTGGCGGCTGGTTGGTGAGTAGATTCTCCGTTGGTGTAATGGGTGCTGGTGCTGATGTCATGTGGTCGTACTATCTAGGTTGGGGAAGTGTGCAGCGCGGCACGGTCTTGGAGCTAGACTGACCTGATTATCATATCTCATGTCTTGTATCGCAGCAGTACCCCTTGTTCTCCATCAATTTGTTGTATCCATTGTCGAACGATCGTAGCCATCAGAAGAGTCCACAGCTACAACATGATACAATTTGCAAGGAGTCTCAGTAAATCCACGGGGAGAGCAAGAGAGCAAGATAGCATTTTGGACCGAAGGAATGAGGGCATTAAAAGGGAGTGAAGTAGACTCGAGTCGCGTGCATCATGAATGCGCCTGAGGATCAATCAAATCTAGTTCCCTGATATCCACGCCTTCGAATGACCTATTCTTCACTCTTCGGCTCTCTAACTCGCGTTTGGTGAGGTAGAGATGGAGGAGGTGAAGGCAGTCTTTGGCCTACGAACAATGAGGATTGTTAGTTATTCAGGACTACATCGAGGAAAAAAGAAAGAAAGAAAACTCACGATGGTGAACAACCCCAACCCCAACGAGTTCCTCCACCTGAGAACAACATATCCATGTCCATCGTTAGCCCAAAGAACGGTCCGACGTGCAGGGATCCCGGAACCCACCAAACAGGATCACACTCAGCCCACGCATATGTCCCTCTCCACGCCACGCTCAACCCCATGATACCCGCCATTCCAATCCTTTTAAGCAGGCCCAAATCCGCCCACGCCTTCCCTCCGAAGATCGCATGCGGGATCAAGCCTCCCATCCCTATCCCTATCCCTACACCCGACCCTAGCCCTGCTCCTCCAAGTCGCGCCGCGCTTCCGCGTAAAGGCGGACGGACAGCAAGGAGCTTTCGCAAGAGCACGGAATGCCTCGACAGCCGGAGCAGCAGCGATCCCATCAACGACGAAATACGGGGGATGACCAGTGCCCCGCCGATCAGGCGTCCCAGAGATGTACCCGACACGCGGATCGTGTTTTCCGCAGCGACTGCTGCGTCCCCCCGTGCGTCGGCGTTGTCTGCGTTATTGTCGTTACCGTCGTCGTCGCCTTGTCGTTGCCCCTGGTTTGCGCGTCCACCAGCACCTCCCGGTGCTGGCCCAGCTTCTTCCTCATCGATGTGAGCATTCACCCGGATCCGCAAAAACGGCTCGTCGTCGCCTATCGCGCCCAACACCCGTTGCATGTCATCCCCTGCCCTTTGACCCTGGTCCTGACCATGTCCGTGCTCTCCATCGTCTCCTGCTGTCCCTGCCGTGGAGTCAAGAACCCACTTCGAGACCTGCGAGAGCAGCCGCTTGTAGGCTTCTCGCACGACGGGGAATATGAAGAGCCCGAGGATGAGAGGTGGTGGTGGCCAGTGTGGGAGGAGGGGAAAGAGGTCTGTCCTACCCTGTCCCGGCGTCTTCATCTGGTTCATTATCCCCGACGAAGCGGCAGCCGTCGACGAATCGGGCGACAGCACGATCCTGTCAAACGACCCCTTCACTACAGGTGCACTCGTCGGCCATGCCAACAACAAGGGTACGAGCGGCGTCACGCTTGATTTGAGAGGGAGACGGGAGATGATGAGCGCGAGAGGGATGAGAGGGAGGTTGATGAAGCTGTGCCAGGGCCAGTTGGAGGGGTCGTCGGTGAGGAGAAGGTCAAACATTCTGGTGTTTTGGTGGGAATATGGTGGTGGTGGTGGTAGGTTTGGGTGGGGGAAAGTTAGATATGGGGGTAAATAAAAGAAGGGAGGGGACTCACTCATCACCTAGGAATTCTTGGAGTGCGTATGCCCCGTAGGCAGTACTCAATATATACATCCCTACATGACACAGCATCCGCATGAGCACCTATTTCTCGTCCCAATCCAATCCCCAATCCAGGACCAGGATCACCGAAAAATAAAACACCCACCAGTACCAAGACTAACGACGACGACCGTCAAACTCCCCAAACTTACTATCCTGCCCACCATCGACAACCCCTTATTGCCCACATCCAACCACCTCAGTAACCACGGGTTGTAGCTCGTCAACTCATATGCCGTCCCGCATTGTGGGCACTTGAGTGCGTTGGAAGCTCGTGAACGGGTGGATTGGGAGGATTGGATCCATCGGAGGAGACAGGATTCATGTGCTATGAGGGTGCAGGTGCACGGGTGGGTCCATGCACGGGGTGGGGACTCTGGGGCTGCAAGGTGATAATGGACCGTAATGAAAATCGGCAATCGTGGTGAGCGAGAAGGGCGATAGGTCATCTGAGATAACTCACCGTCAGCCAGCTCTTCCTCTCGGCAGATGTAACAGAGCCTGACCTGTAGTTGAACAGAACAATGAATGTCAGTGACTCTGTTGTGTGCTATGTTCGTGAAGTAGGACTCACCCTGAGGTCGTTGATGGTTGGTACTCGCTGTTGAGGTTCCATGATGGTTGTTGGCAGCCAAGATGCTGATGTGTGGTGGCACTAGTTAGTACCACAACCAGGGCAGCTGCTCACGTGCGCCTCGACTTCGACATGCACCAAAATCACAAATGATAATCTCATGGCATTTCAATGGAAAACTGTAAGTGTTACCCACATAGAATTCGTGCACAACAGTAATAAAACTCGAAATAAGTACGAGAAATGACTGATGATCTTTGCGACAAAGGAAGCTTTGAAACTAACCGACACCAGAATTTTGCGTCTCTCTGAAGGAGATAACACCACGCTCAGCAGCGCTGAGAGAGTCTCAATGATCATAGGGAGGCGTCTGAGCAGGGACCCGATCATCTACATCCTTTTTGATGTCTTCCAAAGGAGGGGTCCTCGCACCCCGATCCCTATCGTCCCCTCTCCTTCTCTCAACAGGCGAAGGACTCCTCCTCCTGTCAGGACTCCTGCTCCGCCTCCTTCTGTCCCTTGAATCCCTCACATCGCGATCCCTGTCTGCTCCACGATCCCTGTCTGCCCCACGATCCCTGTCTGCCCCACGATCCCTGTCTGCCCCACGATCCCTGTCTGCCCCACGATCCCTGTCTGCTCCACGGTCTCTGTCTACTCCAGGGTCCCTGTCCCTGTCTGCGCCGCTGTTGCGCAGGTCGCGCTCGTCACGAGGGTCGGGACGGCGACGGGGGCTACGGGAACGTTCGCGTCCGCCGCCAGAACGGTTGGGAGGAGGAGAACGCCTGTCGTAGCGCCAGACCGAGGAAGGAGGGTTCTTGGCCCACTAAGAACGGAGGTGGGTTAAAGAATATATTGGTTGGCAAAAGGCGAGACGGCTAACCTGGATACTCAACCGCGAACCTTCAAAGTATCTTCCGTGCCTGTAATCGCATTCGTTGAGTCTACTGTCAACTAAAAGGGGGATTTCACTTGCATGTCGTAATAAGCGTCCTCGGCATCGCGCTGGCTGCGGAATTCGACGAATGCATAGCTGAGAGACGAAATGGGTGCGACATTGAGCGATCGTTCGAAGACGAGGGGCAACATTCGAAAGAGCGATAAACCGGAAATTTTCGTAACGCGAACGACGAAATATCAAAGGCAAGGCGTAGAAATGTTTTCCCGTAACTCGCAATTTATCGCGATGGCAAGCGAACGAACGACGACGAAGCCGCGATTTAAAGATCGATATTGACGACGAAATTATGTTTAATGTAAAGGGCTCGCTCGCTCGCGTTCGTATCGTAGACAACGGAGGCACGGCGAAACATCGTCCCTCGAGCGCGAGTCGACTGCGTAGGGCAAGGGGTTGAAGAGAAACATATGGGAAATACTTACGGGTTTGAACTAGCGTGCGGGTTACGCGGAGCTGGGACGTCACATCGGACCAAAGGACCATACCTGTCATCAATAAGCAAATTGAATGAAAATTTCCCTCAACGCGTGATATGAGGAGAGACGTACCGCTCGAATTCGAAGGCGAGGTCGCGGGCGCGAGTAGAAGGATGGAAACCACTGACGAAGAGGATGCGCGGCATTTTTTTGGCTGATGTTGCTGTTGTTGCTGTGCTGTAAGTGTTAGGGGGCAAGTTTTAGCTGAACGTCGTGGTTCACAGCAAAGAGCAACAAATTCGCTACAGCGGAACATGAATGCCTGTTTGCTTGTCCTTGTTGTGATTGTGGCACCCCACTACCACCTTGACCTGTACTATGCACCTACTCTTGGCTACTAGTACAGTGTGAGTCACTAAGGTCCGACAACCCGCTGGAGGCCGAAAAACAAACTTTTAGAATGAGATATTGAAATTTTGATATGAAACATAGGTAGAATATGCGTAAATACAACGAAACGAAAAAATGGCAGTGTCACGTGACTTTTCAGATTTGTGGAGGAAAAAAAATAATGTATCCAGGACATGTGAAATGCCAGCATACAGTGGTGCTGGGAAGACGTCGATTTACATGCGTGAAAGGGAAATGTGGAGGGCAGCAAGGGGAAGGGAATCAGTGATTATTTTGCTCAAACCTGTCACATCCCGAAACTTTCCTAACCCATCCGGCTCAATTCCGGCCCCCTATGATCAAATCCCGAATCCTGAGCCTCGGACTTTATCTTAGAAGATTTCTCCTTCATCAGACATTCCAAACCCTGTATTTCCCATCCCGGACTTTTGCATTCCCATCCCGGACTTTTGCATTCCCATCCTGGACTTTTGCATCCCCATCCTGGACTTTTGTATTCCTATCTCAGCTTTCTCTTGACATATGTCTCTGTCACATCCCGAAACTTCCCTAACCAATCCGGCCCGATTCCGAACCCCTATGACCAAATCCCGAATCCCGGCCCTCATACTTTACCTTAGACAATTTCTCTTTCATCGGACATTC